>JAHXMU010000105.1:220423-249202 GCA_019455685.1 Philornis downsi | reverse complement strand
CACACACACATGAACTCGAATACCCAGCCATAAGTAGTTTTGTATCAAAGCTAACTAAATTAAGTGACAATATTTCTTAGTTAAATGTTGCATTTGTTACAAAAAGTTACAAAACGTGTGATGCAAGAGCGTGTATTTCGGTGCTCGGTCGACTAAATTCGAATTTGTATGTTGAATGCGTGAATTAACAAATGGAGCATACTAATAAAAAATTACATAACGAAGTCAGAAATAATAATATCAAGTGGAAAGTTCAAAACAATTGGTACTATAAGAAAATTTTATGAATTCAATGTACGTATGGCTGCCATCCAGCAAGTGATGAAACGAGTGACGAAAGAAAAATACCACTTGATTGTTTAATTAAAGTTCACGGAGAAAACACAGAAATCTTTAAGAACCAAAGATAATCGAATTGAAAATTTCTATTTCAATTTTATTTCGTTGGCCCCTCCTTCCTCTGGATACATATCAGATTTTTTCGCAATTTCGCATTGTCAAAGTCGGGGAGGAGATTTGCAAACAAATTATTCACCTCTGCTACCTTCACCATGACCAGAGCCAACACCACTATCAACATCATTAATTGTAGGGCTTTAGGTCCGCGAAATCTCGACGAGAGTTCCTGTAGGGAAAATCAAACAACCACGATGGGAAATAACATGTACTCACCACCCCTCCTCCTATAACTGCCATTGACACCCGTTGATTAATTCACCTCTAGGCAAGTGGCACTTAACATGCGCATCGACGACCTAGAGAGCGATACACACACACACATTGTCATTGTCACATATACACACACATATATATATATATATATATATATACGTATTCACACATTTTCATGCCCATACACACGACCAATGACTACATACACATTCATTTTTGTGGATCCTTAGTGTTTGCAACATCCAAACTTTGAATTGTTAAAAAATTGACGGGTTTTAAGCTTAATAATTTACTAAATTAATTGGAACTTTATTATCGTCGGCCAACGGGATCGAATCATGTGTAATTGAAGTCCTCTGTATATGCCAACAAAACGTACTCTCACCAGTTTGTGCAACTTACCTACATATCGCCAGATATAGTGAAAAATCAATTGATACATATTTTTGTCTAAACAAAATAATAAGTAAAAGCAAGACCTAAACTTTAAAGGAATTTCGGATTTTTGTTCAACTGCAAAAGTAAAAGAATTGTTGAATATTGTGTGAAAAGACGTCCACCATGAGTAAATTGTTATATGAAGTAAAAAAATAATTCTGACTTAAGTACTTAAATCGAATGCTAAATATACATATTGTACAAATGCGAGTGATGCCAATGACGGCACCATCAAAGGTACGAACAGGCAAATGAACAGCCTTCAGCAGCCCAGCAGCAACATCATTATCACCGTCAGCACCATCATCGCTGCTATCATCATCATCATCGTTCACAGCACCATCAGCAGCATCATAATCGTCATCGTACGTTAATTCCCGCATACCTTCACAGTAGTGTAGTGCAAGCACACGTTTCATATACTAGGACACTAACTAATACCCACCACACTTATCTTTATTAAATATTTCATTATAACAGTACTTTCGTCCGCTCGCTCTTTCGTTCGTTGATTCTCTTTGACGTATAAATGTATTCCCCACTCGACTTCCGTTGTTGCTACGTTTCCGTTTCCCACAACTATCTTCGTGCTCTCTCGTGAAAAGTTCACAGTGATGATAAGTCGTAGAACCACACGCTCGTGCAGCATCTTTGTGAACGAATCAGAAAAACTCTGGCGGTGATGACGATTAAAACGACGACGACAATGACACCGTCGACGGCGGCAATGATGATAGTGTTGATGCTTTATTTTTGTTTGCGCTGCTAATATACCTATACATATGTATGTGTGTGCTCGTATACAAGCATGAGTGACGGAGGCAGTTTTGGTTGTAACCGTAAAAACCTCACTTACGTTGCAAATCATTCTGCTAGTCGTGTTTGCAAGCACACGACGTTAGAAATTATTTACGTTTCACTAAATACACACTTTCGTGGATGGGTTTGTGTAGTTACGCAAAGGAATACGTGCCTCAGCATACTGTTAGCATCACAATTAAATGCACATAATTATGTCATCTAACACCAAAGTAAATTTCTCTAGGTCTAGCTCGAGTAACGTAACTGCATTAAAACGAACAATGCAACATCAACAACACTACTTTTCGATGTTTAAAAGAAAAAGGATTGATTGCCGATTTCCCAACTGATAAAAACATTGCAATGCAACCTAAAACAAGAGTTTCTTACAGACAGTGAGCTTGAACGCATTTATATTTTGAAAATCTTTCGCTAGGTTGACTTTAAAGCAAACGGCTGTACTAACCGTCTAGGCAGCACAATTTGTTCTTTCAATCCAGAAAAAGTAACCGTTTCGACTTACATGCTTTACACGCTTTGCATCAATGACAGCTGATATTTTTATTAGCCAGTCTCGAAAAGAATTTACAGGATGGGAATATTGGATACGGTAGTTCATTTATGGATTTTACTTTCATGACATCTCGCAAACGGAAGGAGTCACGGGCAATCGAAAATGTTACATATTTCGTGATGTCGAAGTGCTTCAAACATTTCCAGTTAGTGGAGTTGCTGCTTATTTGAAAGAATCCAGCCTTTGAAATGAGGTTGCATATCTGATTTCTAAGTTTCAAAAAGAAAAAAGACACTTACTTGTATACCAGATTAACAGCTCAATCGAATTTTCCAAAGAGATATGAGTTTTCCAAATCGGTCGTCAAATGTTATCAACGTTTTTAGAAAAAGTTTTCACTTCGCATCAAAGTAAAAATATTGCAATAAGTTTACTAGTTCATATTGCATCATAAATATAGTACTTCAACGTTTTCATAGTTTTTTATATTCTCATACTTTTTATATTCTCGAATGAAAGCTCGATGGCATAAAAGTCGTAAAGGATAATATTTGCATGAACAAATAATGGTCATGAACCGAACTGTGATTTTTACGCGATTTTTTGCAGTTTTTAGTTCACTTTGTTGTTTAAGGCAATAGTTTGGTACATGGTTCGCTTAGCAACTAGAAAAAATGGTCCGGTTTGGTTCAAAATGAGTTTACAGCCCTGGTTTCAACTTTAAATGTGTATTTTGCAAGTGTTTATTCTCTTCACAAATCTGTGGTAATTAATTGGTTGAACAGATTGTACAGTTAAACGAAACAAAAGTTATTGATAAGATTTTACAATTTTAAAATAATTGTTATAAAATTATAAATGAACCGAATATATAGAAACCCAGGATAATAGAAAATGAATGCAAGACATAGATGCAAATTGGCATAGAATCAGACTTAATTTTCAGTATATCGGTAAAAAATAAAAAAACTAAATGACTATACTTTTGAAACCGAAAAATGGATAACCCGATATATATAAGTAAATATGTAATAAAAACAAATTAAGGGTGTTTAAACATCAAACCACTTTTTTGTAAATAGATTACGATGAAATACAACGCCTCATTACGTGCGAAATACAATGCCCCTGGATTGGTTGCAGTAGTGAATATCTTTGAGGTAATTTTTGAAAAAGTACGGCTAAACGAAGCATAATGCGCCCCAAACAGTCAGCAATGGTTTTTCCACAAAAATTTTTTTCGCGAGTTAAATAATCCATATTCGTAAATGGCAAACTAAAATAAACAACACTAAATAAATAACACTTTAGATGACAGGTTCACCGAATCCCATATGCGACAATTTTGCTTGTTGACATAACCACCGGGTGAGAAATGAGCTTCATCGCTGAAGAAAATGTTGTTCGATTGAAAGCCTACGTTTTAATCACTACTATTGTCGTAAGTTTTAACTATTTTTACGCATTCCTCGATTGTTAAACGATCCATATTCGTAAATGGCAAACTAAACTAAACAACAATATTTTTTGTAAACTTGTGGGAAAATATTCTAATGTTTGAAACTCTTTAACTCTAATTTGTACTTGTAATTGTTTAAATATAAATTTTCGCGGGGTATAAAAAACAAAATGTAAGCTTTCTGTAAAAAGCTCTGCACCACTCTCAAGCAAAGCGAAAAACAGAACTTTCATCTGCCGAAATTTTGGTTGACTTAAACATTTTTCCTATTTTTGTGGGAAGAGCAAATTTTGTTGGAACTGCCTACATGGCTCTAAAAGGAATATTTGAGTATCGATTTTGGGAGATGGAGTTGAAAATCCCTAAAGTAAGAGTTGATTTTCCTGGTGTAGGGGAATTTGAAATCTGTTTGGTGGAAAGTTGTATACTTGGTGAATGAATTTTAAACAAATTCGGTTGTACGTGTATTTGCATTTGCAGTTTCAGTAGTTTTAAGGACTGGTGTGGTGTGGTGGTGTCTGGCAACAACTTCAAGTTGTTTTGGCAGTCTTACATCTATCAACAGAAAGAGATACGTTTCTCGAGATTTGGTATTGCTTCTTCGATTGTATTAGACGTGATTTCCAAATTTTACAGAAAAGTTTTAAATAGACGTGACTAAAGGTCAATATATTATAATAAGTTTTAAGTTTCTTAAATTTTTAATTCAGTACATCATTCAAATAGTTTAATTTATTATAAAAGTCAATGTCTTGATGGTAAAGGTGATTGTATTATATATTAACTATGGAAACACTAGATATAAAATATATAGATATGTGTAAGATTAAGCGCTTCAGATCAAGAGCTTTATAGTATCCTACATTACCTGATACAGACCAATTTTATTAGAAATACAGGGTGGGCCATAAGGGTGTTGGCGGTTTAAATATTCAATAAAAAAAAACTACGAAACATAAAAAAAATATATTTGTATTTTTAAAAACTAGAAGCATGGGAATTTTTAAGACTTAAATTAATTAATGTTGTCCAAATGGCTTCCCTCGGCTGTTTGACACTCTTGGAACCGAAGTCGCAAATTTTGGAAAACTCGTTGAAAAGTTGTTCTCGGTATTTTGTTACTTTCCTAGATAATGTTCCTCTTCAACTGCTGTAAATTGGTCGGATTATTCTCGTAGACTACCGATTTGAGGTAGCCCCATAGAAAATAATCGCATGGAGGGAGATCGGGGCTACGTGGGGGCCATTCAATATCCCCCCTTTTCGAAATGAGTTTTCCAGCAAAAACATTTTTCAGCAGCTCTATGGATACCCTAGTCGTATGACATGTGGCCCCATCCTGTTGAAACCACATCCTCGAGGTATTGCCTTGAAGTTCTTGCAAAGCTGGCACCAAAAAGTCTGCTAGCATGTTGCAATAATTGTTCGCTCTAACCGTCATCGCATGCCCTCTTTCGTCCTCAAAAAAGTATGGTCCAATAATACCGGTTGACGTTATCCAGCCCACACGACAAGCTTAGGGCTGTGAAGTGGACGTTCATGCAAGCGTCGGAGATTAGTCTCGGACCAGAACCGACAATTTTGCTTGTTCACATGGCCATTAATGTGAAAATTGGCCTCAACATTAAAAATCACGTTGTTGAAATTGTTGAACCGCTCTAGCATCAAATTGACAAAGTTAAGTCGGTTATTGGCATCATCTGGTTTTAATTCTTGGACTATCTGAATCTTATAAGCCTTCAAATGCAAATCACGTTTCAAAATTCGTCGTAAAGTTGTTCTTTTGACATCCAAAGACTGACTTCTCTTACGTGTTGACTGTTGCGGATTTCGCTGAACTGAAACACGAACACGCTCCACAATGTCGGCTGATCTTGCAGAAACTGGGCGACCACGAACCGTAATTGGTACTGTTGAGCCGGTTGTTTCGAACATTCTGATCCATTTTCGTATCACATTGGCGCTTGGAACTTCACTTAAATCGTGTAAACCGTGTTCATGCCGATACAAACGTCGTGCAGTAATCACTGATTTATTGTTTTCGTAATACGCTCGGACACAAAATGCATGCTGCACTCCCGTGTACGGCTCCATGGCGACTAAATTTCCAGGAAGCGGCGCAGCGAACAATACATCCCCCCGCTACCCCGCGCCGCGCGTTACCGAGAAATTGAATATTTAAACCGCCAACACCCTTATGGCCCACCCTGTATTAATATGGTATCCAACTGCATCATATGGAAACGTACATATGTGCACTACATGGGAAAGTTCTGAAGAAATCTGTGGGTTGTAGAAGCCAAAATATTGGTATAGTCCCCGCAGACCGATTTGGTTTGTTTTTAGTAACGTTCGTTCCCGAACCAACCAAATGATATTTGCTGACCATGGTCAAGTAAGAATTGTTGCTTGTGCTCAGTTGTTGCTCAGTTGAAAAAAGTAAGCCGTTTATCGAAAAAATCATTACTAATTATTAAACTACACAATTTGGGAATTTTGGAATTTGCCGATGCAACTTGAAATAAATCCATAAGAAAAAGAATATAAGGGTTAAATCTGAACTGTGAGGAGGCTAATTTATGTGACCTCTACTAGAGATTAATCTGTCAGTGAACATTTGACGAATACGAGGCCGAGACGTATTGTAAGCGTGTGACGTTGCTCCATCCTATTGGAACTAAGTTGTTTTGTTATAGCCAGAAAAGTATTAATTTTGAAAATTGGACTGGAAGTAAACGTGCTCTTACATAAGGGCAACAATAATCACTTAAGTCGATTTTCCATTTTTTCCAATACTTTTCGCCCCTGACACAAATAAATTATATGCACTATGTATTATGCAATCAAATACGGACCGATATGGTCCATTTTGATTAAGTTTCGTATTTAAAAATTCCGAATACAAATGCCAGGTTTTGCTGAAATCGATTCCTAACGGCGAGCTGTACTGTGTTTACAAGAATACATTTACAGATAGATAGATAGAAAGACGAAGGATATGCACAAAGTTTAGCCAAATTTCGACCACAGCTGTGGCTTTAAGAATCAATTACACAATGCGATAAATATAAACATGTATTCGCACACATGGAGAAATTTGTGTACTCGCGTGGCATTAGAGATTTTTCTAGTAAAACTGCAATAAGTACTTTCATTTCGTTGCCGTTCGCCGAAGCAGTACAATTTCAGATGTAAATCGGTTTTTTTCTTATGTGAAAAGTATTATCACAGGGTGTCATAACTGACTTGGGGTATCCTTTTGTATGCTCTATATCAAAACATTAACTTATATCACCTATTTTCGTAATTACTTGCTAAATTTTGTTAGAACCGGTCCATAATTCATGTTCATAAGAACCCATGGACAGGTAGGCATTGGCAAGAAGGAACTCTTTCTGAGTCGACTAATAACAATGGTTTTTCAAATATGAATCCAACGGCAATAGGAAACATTTCGACATCTGTGGCATTAAGGCTAAGCTGTGTAATTAGTGAAAACTTTGTCTTCTATAGCTGGTTTTTATGAATTCTGCATTTTGAGAAGCTTTGTTATTCAGAATCTTTCGTTATAACCGCCGCACTATGAGACAGAATTTGAAAAAAGTCTGACTAATTCAAGGTTCTCTAACCCTAAGTGCCATAATGAAGCAGTTGCTATTTGCTATCTTCAATACATGTAACTTTTTGAAAATCAGACGTACAATGGGTATTTCTTGAATATTTGTTTATAGTTAACTGTCCAATGAGTTGAATCTGTTGTGTATATTGAATGAAGTCAAAGACTATTCCGTGAAATTATAACAGAATCAGTGGTAAAATCTTGTACTGTAACAGAATAATAAGTTTCTCTAACTTGCCAAATTTATTAGTCTTGTTACGTGCAATTTTGTTCAATATGTCACTGTTCGCCGCTTTGTTATGTATTATTCTTCAATGTGCGCCATCTAAATAAAGGTAAGACGGCAGTGGTGACGTTTGAATCCCCGATGGCGTAAAAACAAGAATTTGATTTCCATTTGATGGGAAATACATTTAATACATTTTTGTTTGCTTTACGCTTTCACAATTTTGCTCAATGTGCCTAATGTGCTTAACTTATTAGATTGGTAATTTCGGAGCGTTTTAGTTTCAAGTTTAAATCGAATCAAAAAGGAGGAAAGATTAGATGAAAACAATTTGTTAATATTGAGAAACATATTAATAAGAAGCGTCGTTTGGTATTGGAAATACGGCATAAACGGAAAACAATAACTTAAGACAAGATTTTACATTTAATGTTGAGAACACATTACGTCAAAAAAAGTACCAGAATTGGACAATAAAACACAAAATATTTATTATTCACTCAAATTTATTATATTGCCTTCAAAGTAAACCCCTACCGAAATAATACACTTATGGTACCGAATAATATCACCATCAAAACGCATTTTTCGGAAAAGCCATCGGTTCTCGCGGATTCTTTTTTATGTTTCCTCTCGACTGAAAAAAGGTGGCTCAAAGTGGTACTTTGCGTTTTGGAAAGAGAAAAAAAAAAATTCAGGAGGAGACACGTCAGGTAAATGTGATGTCTGGTTGTCGTCGAGTTTTTGGCCAGAAATTCGTTCACAATGATACCCTTGGTGCAAAATCCATTAGTTTCCTTTCGACGAATTTGCCCATTTGCGACAAATTTTCTCTCTCCACATACATATATCGGGCATATCTGATCTGAATTCCGAGTGTAGAATAATACAATAATCAAAAAAAACAAGCACGGGCAACATTATCTTGACTTTTGATCGACTTTGACGTAGTTTTTGCGTTGGTGGCCGAACAGAGTTAGAGAGAAGCAAATTTTACACCACATCTTGACCGTTTTGTTCGATATTTTTATCCATAATAAAAACCACAAAACAAATGGAAAATTTGAATTTTTAAAAATTCAAATGAAAATTTTGATTTTTAATTGGTGTATTTTTAATTTCACTTCCGTAAGGGACGCATAGGTTCTTGACGTTAAAAATCGTTAGTTAAACTTAATAATGCTACCAAAAATAATGTTTTTTTCCTAGTGTATAAGATTCAACTACTTATCAATTTGAAACGTTGTGGTCGGAAGTCGGAAGTTATAAAAATACCCTGGTCATACTCTTACACGTTTCTAGCTTACTATTCTATAATTTTCATTGATTACTAATCAAATATGTAATTAAATGACTGTAGAAATTATTTATTTGTATACACGTCTCTGCATGCATATAGGAATACCATAATTTTTTGAAACAAGCGCAAATGTTTCAGTTACCTACACCCCCCTAGAAGTATGAAGCAGTCCTTTAATATTTTTCCTGCGGGTACAAATACGGGTACTCAGAAGTATTTGAACAATAATTGTGTGTGAATAAATCTAAAAATTAATGTGTATGAAGTGTAATTATAGTTTTTTTTTTTTTTTTTTGTAAACATTTATTTGAACAGAATCAGCCGGGTTTTATAATGTAATATTACACATGTGTACGAGGTGTGTTCAAAAAATAAGGCGAATTTCCAAATTTCGCGGGCTACGTATATTTGACTTTCAATTATTTCTTTTTTTATGTTGGTACACTCGTCTCAAAGATATCTTGACGGTTTTATCGACATAGCATGTCTACTTTGTTTGTGAGAGGCATAAATGCGTGTTCGAAAAAAATGGATCAAAGAAGTTGCATCAAATTTTGTGTAAAAAATGGAATTAAGTGCTCAAAAACACTTGAAATGTTGACAGAGGCATAGGGTGAGATTACTCTGGGTCAAAAAAATGTTTACAAGTGGTACAAGTTTTTCACAGAAGGTCGAGAAGATGTGAACGATGACGCTCGCTCTGGACGCCCCAGCACATCAACAATCGATGAAAATGTTGAGAAAGTGAAGAAAATTGTTATGGAGAATCGTCGAACCACAACTAGAGAAGTTTCTGAGGATGTCGGCATATCGGTTGGCTCACGCCATGCAATCTTTTCGGAAATTTTGGGCATGAAGCGTGTGGCAGCGAAGTTCGTTCCAAAATTGCTGAATTTTGGCCAAAAGCGTCGCATAAGCATCGCTCAGGAATTGTTGAATGACGTCAACGATGATCCAGATTTGGTTAAAAGGGTCATAACTGGTGACGAATCATGAGTGTATGGTTATGACATCGAAATCAAAGCCCTGTTGCACTAAATTCAGTCAAATTGGGTTCAAGCCAAGTGATTGCTAAAGTGGTGTCTGAGGAATAAAATTAATAACATTGATTTTTCAATTCAATTCAAGTTTTCCTCTGTTATCTTTAATTAGTAAACAGCAGTGGTCTAGATTTTATTCCATTCTATTGATTTATAATAATCTGTAAAACTCAGAATAAATCGACCAAGTAACCACGTTCCTTCTATGGCTGACGGCTGATTTAGTTCATATCTTTCCTTCCTAGACGTTGTTTGGGATTCAGTCGAATTTTTCCCAAATCATGCATTTATTGCACTAAGTTTTGAGAATGATAGCCGCACCCCTTTCGTACCTCTCATACAAATTCACAGATTTATCAAAATTTAATTGTCCACTATAATCCTTAATTTATAGAATGCAGTTATTTTAATGTTTTTCAATTGTATTCCGCCATAATTTTGAAAAAAATCGGCAGGCTAAGCACAGCACGAATTTACATCTGTCATTCAATTGCATCAGGGGATTTAATTAGACTTTGCGCAAAAGCTACAAAATGAATTGTGTTTAGTTTTACTAGCATGGGTTTCCGTACATGTAAATTTCTACAAAATATTTCATTATAGCAGTAATCGTCTTATCAGCTCTCATGCAGCCGCCAGTCGTCGATTTTATTAGGGCGTACCAAAATCTTGTTGTTCACGAGCTGGGACATCATTAATCCACGTTATCCTTTTTCCCAAGCCTTATTTGAAATAAACAACACCCCTTTGTTGAAGACGACAAACCATTTTGGAGATAGAAATGTCTTGCGAAGACTATTCACAAGAAGATTTTACCTTTAGTGACTAAATTATGTCATATGCGGGTTTACATTTTTCTACGGAAAATGATTGACGATGTCCCTAAATTGCAATTGAATATTCTGTATGCGATATTGCTTCTAACCGATGACCACCATTTATTCACATAATTTGTTATAATTTGTACACTGCTGGGCATATTGAAAAGGAAGTGATTACAGTGCATACCATCATCATAGGATGGCTTCACTACCATATTATAGGACTTTCGTATTGATTTTTATACAATGCTCTTAATGGGATTGTTAATGGAATTGTCTGTTCTGTCATAATTTCCGGGGCATATTTTTTTAAGGTTTTGATGACTACTCTCCAATTCTAAGAAATTACCTTAAAATTCAAATTATTCTACCAATCCAAGTAGAGAGAGTTTTTTTATATTGTAATTTGAATTAGTTCGCTTCAAAATTGCAGATTTGTAAAATAAATGAATGAAATGAATTTGAATGACTGAGACAAAAACAAATATATGAACTTTAAGAGCTCTCGGAGGCCTATTTGCAAAAAAGAAAATCAAAAGGTGGGTAAGCGTAAAGTTCGGCCTGACTGACATTTACGAAATATACCCATAAATTGCAGTCCTGAATGTCGTGGACAACGTACCGACTCATTGTCAGATAAGAAGGTTATCAAAGTTGTTAAATCATATTCTGACAAATTTCCAATGAATTTTTAATAAAGTTGAGATCGATTCTTGTATGAAGTATTTTAATTTGACTTAAAGTTGCATCGTCTTCATAAAATTGGCCGCGCCAAAATATTTACATTCAGGAATTAGATTTTGGTTTAATTTATTTTGATCTGCTCTCTTAAGTTAAACATTATAAAACCGAAGAAATCGGCACGACATTTTGTGCATTCCGAAATAGCGGAATTACCAGGACCAGGATCTCTTTCGGTTGGCATTGTTGTAAATAATCTATTTTCATTCCGTTTAAGAAATAAATCGTATGTGCTTAGTGGCTATTTTAAGTGAATTTTCTCTGGCTAGTTCGGAAATCAAATATCAAACTTTTGGCGAATCCAAACCATTTTTTTTTTCTATACCACTTGCCGAACATAAACATGTTGGTCAGATGCAATAACGACTTTGATTTCGTACTAATCAATCATACTTCCAAATTTGCAGATGTGTTCTGTTAAGACATACACGTCACAAATACTCCTTTATAAAATAAAGACCCAAAATATGGCTAAAATGTTTCTTTCTTCTCTCTGTGTCTCCACATTTACGAACTGATTTTCTAGTAAACTGAAAACGTTTTGATATATCATAAATTTAAACTTGAAATGTCAGATGCGTAGAACCATACAATTTAATCAGTTCAACTAAAGTATTTCTAAAATAAAAAACACCATCTGCGTAAACTAAAACCAGCCGACCTGACGTATAGATGGTGCAAGTAGTTTGAAAAAAAAAATATATACTCGTATACGAGTATATATTTTGGTGAAAAGTGGAAACGTTATACAACACAAGTAAATGATCTCAGTGAATTTGTAAACATGGAAAAAATTGGTAACCGTTATGTAATTCAATATTTTCTTTTGAAAGGTCTCAGTCCAACCAATATTAAGCCGAGTTAAATTTTAGTCTGGGGGAGTCTACTCCTTCATTTAAGACTGCAAAATGTTGGTAGCAGAGTTTAAAAGAGGTAACCAATTGAGGTGTCCACGACAGACATGGTATATATCGTATATAGACCAAAGATTTGAAGATGAGAATGCGGTGAGCCCAAATGATTGCCGCGCTTGCTTTCAATAGAGCAAAAACAGCGTCGTGAAGATGTTTCAGTAGAGTGTTTGGCGATGTTTCACCGTAATAAAGGCGAATTTTTGCATCGATTTACACCCGAGACAAAGGTACAGTAAAAGCGGTGAACTGAAATGAGAGAATAGTGTGTAAGGAAGGCGAAGGCGGTTCCATCTGCAGGCAAGGTCGTGGCGTCTGTTTTTTTGCTATGCGCATGGGATTATTTTCATTGACTATCAGAACGGAAAAACCATCACCCGCAATGAACGAATATTATGCTAATTTATTACAGCATTTAGGCGACGAAATTAGGGAAAAAAGGCCGCATTTGCCGAAAGAAAGTGTTGATTCATCAAGACAATGTTCCCGATCACACATCCACTATTGCGGTGGCCAAAATGAATGAATTAAAGTTCGAATTGGATCATCGCACACCTTATTCGCCATTTTCTATTTCCAAACTTGAAGCAATGGCTCGGTGGTAAAAGATTTGCCAACAATGAAGAGGTGTAGTTTGCGGTTGATGGCTACTTTAAGGAGTTTGACAGTTCTTACTATAAAAAGGGTGTATCGCTGGAAAAAGTGTATTGAGCTAAAAGGAGATTGTATTGAAAAATAAGTACAATTTTTTCCAACTTTTTTCTGTCCTCTTGGTTAGGCCGGCTAGTTTTGTGACCGTAGTTCACAAGTTATTGCAATTTTTCAAAATATCGATTACTGAAAAATATACTACGTAATTCTGTAGTCTAAATATTGATCCAAGCAGGAATATGTTTATTCCTATTTTTGTTTAAGTTCTTAAAGCGTTTGTTGTAATTGAGGCGCCATTTCGGAATTCTGTGTATTTCTAAAGTTATAACAAATTTCCAAAATAGCGATTTTTGAGAAATATTTTACATCTTCAATCAATATTTAATATTTTCTTGTAAGCACAGATATGTATGATGCATCGTATATCTAGTTTTATTAAAAAATGAATCTGCCTTCGTTAAATCTGTTTGGATAATACCACAAAATTAGATCTATTATAAAAGGCGACATCAACGAAAGTAATGTCCATCCAAGGATTTTAAATACTAACTTCCTCCTCTTTCTGGTAGAATGAACTTCGTCTACAAACAAAATCCAATGTGCCCATTTTTAATACTAAACATCTATATAAAGTTAAAGATTATGAGTAGTTATTACAGCTGCACTCAATTTTGTTTTATAATGCTAATGATTTGTATGTATTAATTTATATTATAATATTCAAATACTTTTCAGCAGTTCTACAATTATTTAATAAAATTTTCAAATTCAAATTTTATTAGTTTTACGCGGTCTGTATCGGCAAACCGGTTGGTCAAATTATTAGCGATAACTATATTTTAAGGAACTCTTTCAAAGACCAAGAGACTTTACTTTGCACTGGTCACATGAATGGCTCTCTTCTAATGACTCAAACCTAAATATCCATCATATCAATTCGAGCGAAATTTCTTGGATCTAGTTGTCGGTGCATTATTAAACACCTCAAAATTTTGTTTCGTTTGTCAATCAGTCAAAGCAGTTGTGGTTTTGTTGGTAATTTCGATATTCCGAGCGACCACATTTAAATTTATGAAAGCATTGATTGCATAGCAATACAGGACAATTTAAATCTATATAATGTCTCTGGCATTTCTCTGACCACTGGTTTTTTTATATGCCTTCTACACTTCTAATCTATACTTCAAGAAAATATCTCTGATCTGGGCTTGTGCCACATGAATGGTGTATCGAGTTCTAGTGGATTATTATTGGATCTTAGTTTTGTTGATAATATTGATATTTTTTCTTTGAATCACATCAATTATATTTATTGCCTGAAGATCAGGGGGATGATTATTCATGAGATTTTGTTGCTTCAAACGAACTAATTATGCGAAAGCTAAGAGGTGCGGAATGAAATTGCCTGAAAATGATATAACACCCGATTGAAAAATTAAGTAATTCTCAATGAAATATAAAATGAATTAAGCTCTAAAACTTTGGACTTTATTTCATGATGGAATAATTGCCGAACAAAATTAAATTATTAAATTAATATTTAATATTATAATATAAATTAATTAAATAATGTTATACGAGTACGAACGAAAACAAACGGAAATATCTGTGGCAATTGTGTGTTTGAGTGGTGAAAGTTGCACAACTGAAATATAACCGAAAAAACTTGGTGCTAAAAATTATGTACTAAAACATTTTGATAAATTTTGGAAAATTTGGTGCCACAAATCGAGGGATTTTTTCGCTGCGTCGCTTTTTCTATTTCCTTTAGGTAAATAAATAATATAATATATGTGAACAATTGAGGAAATATATTAAAATATATTTCGGAAAATGTTTGCGAAATTTGGTATACTGCTTAGTAATAATATAATAGGTGCGCTGAATGACTCTGGTAATTCTCCTAAATAATTTCCATTTCCATACACTTTACCTTAATCTTATTAATCATATTAGTCACAATGCCGATATCTTATCACTTTTCAAGCATTTCCCATTCTTTAGATATACTCGAGATTTACACTTTTTCTTGTAGCGTTCATTCATAATACGAGGTGTGTTCAAAAAATATGGTGAATTTCAATTTTTCTCCAAAAATATTTATTTATTGATTAATTTCTATTTTATCTCTTTCAAAGTAGTTTCCCTTAGATATAATACACTTGTGCAAGCGTTTTTTCCAATCTTCGAAGCAGTTCTGATATGCAATTTTTGATATGTCCTTGAGCTCCCTCGGCGATTCGGTTTTTATCTCCTCAATCAAGCCTACATCAAGCTTTTCTCAGCTTTCCTTTCTTACGGCGTCGAACCCTAAGTCTATATTTACCCTCATTATGGAAAATGTGGAATGGGCAACGATACCAACACGATAATGCGCAATTCCGTCTGCACATGAATAAAGTAGAAAAAATTCATATATCTCGGAAACGGAAATTTATATATCTTGGAAAAACCCTAAAAGCAAATACGAGCAAACTCGGAAAAAAGTGTCCAGTCGTTAAGATAACAATAGGTTTACATCCATAAAGGAGGCTAATACCAGGATATGCCTCCCACCAACAAAATTTAAAAGAATTAATACTAAAGCAACAAAATAGCTGAAATTAAAATATGATCAAATTCTTGTGTAATGCTTAATCCTCACCAAATCGCAACAACGGGATAATTTAATACTCGTAAGTTCGTAAACGTTTAGACGGGGTGATTCTCAAGAAGTCGCCAAAAAATAATCGCTAAAATGCAAGCCTCGTACATACCACAAATGAATTCCGAAAACAAAACATTTGTTGAAGCACTCATAATTTTTTCAAATACTTTTGTCCTTCAGTGCGCTCATATAACCGCATCGTATGTCGATTGTAGATACAAATGCGTACCTACATACACATCCCACTCGTGGTAGAATCCGCCACCTTATTCGCTACTGCGACGATGCAAATGGGTGAGCGGCTTCAGTGGGCAGATGGGGCTCTTCTAAGAGCACAAGTATTGCCGTCATAGCTGTTGAGTGTATTTGCACATTGCTGAAACGGTCTTTTCCTCTGATTTCGTTATGTGAAAAATCGATAAGAATGGCAATGCCAACGAAAAAACTGCCAAACAACAACATGAAGGACTGCCAGCAATGGTGTCCTCGTTATGTTCGTCAAAGAAGAAATTCAATTCTCCTCACATAATTTAAATTAAAGGCCATTGTGCAAAGTATTTGATTGATGGAATAGCACAACACGTTTCCTTACATTCAAATACCTGAATGTATCCCTTTGCCTTATCTCTCAACTTGAAGTTTGCCATACATCTTTGTACGCTCACACGTGTGCGTCATTTATGTACAGATACATTTTTATACATTTACTAGTTTACACGTTTAATAGGCCGACATACATATGTAAACATAACAATTAAAGAAAGATCTACGTAACGTCCTAAGAGCATCTTTCTTTCACCTGTAAATTAATATAAATCAATATATGAGTCATTTAATTAGTTGCTTTCAATCGGTCTGCTTCCATTTAAATTAGCAGTTTGATGGACACGAATTGATTTGTATGCGAAAAGGAGGAGAAAAAGCAATTGGTGTGGCTGTAATATAGCCAAAGTAAATTAATGTGCAAGTACGTTACGTAAAACGTAATGTACGCGCTTGTGGTATATGACGTTCTTGGTTCGAGCCCGGATTTTGTGTATATGCATTTATATGGCTCGGAGCAAATTAAATTACCTAATGTCTAATCAACAAGATCCGTATATTTTGATGCGTCTAAATATGTACTTGCACAGTCTCTCCTTGTTCGCACGATACTGCCAGGCAAGTTTCTACCTGAGATGCACTTTTTTGTTAGAGACCTTCTTGTTTACATCCAGCCACGAGTTATTCTAGAAGAATATTACTTTTGTTTGTTGAGAACTACAACCCAACTGTGACAATTTCGCATATTCACTCCAAATACTCGAGAAGACTGTACTAAATTATCATAGTTTTTGCCTGCGACATTTCTCATTACTATCTGACATAAGAAGAAGTTACATCATAGAACGCCACCTTACCAATAACCTCGTTTGTTGCTGATTGCAGAGATCAAAAGGTTCCAATGGGGACTTCAAGTTTAAATAAAGCTTCAAAGAATTAAGTCCACATATATGTCTATATATAAGTACGTATTTATATACGTATATATATCATTTCAATTGTAAATTAATATGTAAATAATGATGACACGAGCTTGTATGAAGGACATATTCCATCTTATTAATTTTTTTTTTTTTTTTTCGTTTAGCAGCATGTGTTGAAGAAATAAATTTGAAAAACTCCGAAGGCGTGGAAATCCGAAATCTGTTATGTGATGAAATTCAACACACTGTCGCATTTGAAAAAAATTGTAAAACATCAGTCAATCAGCAGTTTATTCTTTGTGAACACCTCTTGAAAGTGTAGCTTGCATTCGAATTCTATTTTAATCTTACAAGAGTATCGAGTGTGTCATGGCTGGATATATTGTTTCTGTGTTTCTGCACATACGACTAGATCGATAAAATATCGAAATGCTGGGGTTGTCAAAAAACCTTGTCTTAAAATCGGTTGCTTGATGTGTTCGTTGTTGTTTCAACAAAGCTTTCAGTTAATTTTCAACCCGATTAACCAAAATGCGGATTAATCAATTGAATGGTTAATCATGCATTTATATTAACAATGTTTTACTACATTTTTTTGGCACGTAAAAAAATATGTTCCTTGGATATTTGGGTAGTGTTATTGTTTCTATGTAGAAAATATTTTAATTTTGAATAAACTATTCAAACTTGAATAAACAAAATTTAAATTATTTGAAAAACTATAAGTCTGAATAATCAGAACTTGTGGTTAATCGATTAATTGGTAAATTGAAATATGTATTAATCAATACCTACTGCTACATATTTTGATTCGAATGGTTAATTGTAGTCAACGACATGTTTGACTGATTGTATCACTTTCGTCTAGTTATGCATGGTCTTTTTCTCGTTCCGGCATTCCATTTTAACTATTTATGCTTTTTGAGCCTTTATAGAATTATGTAGGTAAAACGGCTGATTAGTTGGGAAATTTGCGTTTTTCTGGGTTACAATTACTTCCATTTAAACATTTTATTGAGAGAGTTTTTGTACGCTAAGTTTCCAGTGGCATTTAAACATATTTTAAATTTGTATAAATTGCCACAAAAGGGTTTTAGTTTATCCCCAAAAACTTTAATATACAATATAAGGTTTCTGAAAAGAGTACCGAAATATACATGTTAAAATCTGCAAAAATCGAAAGATCTTGTAGGGACCGGACATTTTTGTTCGTTGTAAGCGAAATTCGTCACATTCGTTGTAGTTTTTCAGTTACTCACCCAAATGGAAAAATGGCACAGATTCTCAAATTTGGCGATCTTATACGCACTCTTAACTGGACCTGCAGTTTAACGACCGAACGCCACAGTTTGAGAAGCATTTACTAGACTTATAGATTATTCGATAGATAGCTGTATTGGGGAGACAGCCGCGAGCATACGAACGATTGTCAAGTGGACTAACCATTTAGCAAAGAGCCTACAAAAAATGTATCCAAGTGTTACCTAGCAACTTAACGATTACCTGTTCCTCAACGCCGAAATTGCGATAAAATGCTAAATTTTGAATACCGGCTCGTCTTTTCCCACCACCAAAGTTCTCGAAGCTACCATACCTCATGTTCTACCTCTACATAGTACAGTCACAACCAAACGTGTTTTCGCGATTTTTCCTCTCTGCCTGATATTTTGTTTCTGATAGTTGTTGTCCGGCTGCTAGAGTCCATATGAAATTATTTTTTTTTCCAAAATAATTTATGTTGTTCGTTATAAACGTAAGAAATTGTACCCAGATTTGTGTGGACTAAAACATTGTTTTAAGCTACTTCGCTACAACCGTCACAATTTCGCTCGCTATAACTGTGTATACTCGTATATAACTATTCGTTATAACTGTGTTCGTTCGTTATAACTGTGTGTAATCTTTAAGCGCTTCGCACTGTATTTTGTATTCTAAGATGAGATTTCAGTTGGTAGAAACGGTGCACACTGTAAAAGCGTTTTTATTGCATGGGCTTGGTCAGTTCCAAAAAATTCTGTCTACCAGACATTTTATGTATTAACTTCACTTTAACTCCTGTTTTTTTGTTTTTTTTTTATTTATCCCTTTATTTTTTATTTGTTCTTCAAGGCAATTCCCATTAATTTGAGACTTTCTTATAATTTTTTATTGTTTTCGTTTTAGGGACAAATGGGTTATTTGTAAGATACAAAGCAAACTAATCGTTACGCTAGAAATCCTCTACACAATTCCATAAACCGCGTTCTATATGTAAAAATGAAAAAGTTTACATTCAAAGGCGTTCTTGATGGATTTCGACAAACTGTGCAGCCCCAAGCTATACGTCAAGAACAGGAAATTCAGGAAACCCTCAGACCGGAACACTTCTTGCTTAGAAAGGTAATTCCTCACGCTCATATGTGGACGATTTGTCAAACCCATTCAAATCGAATTGAAATCGAGTAGCGCTGGCTATAGTTGGCGTTTGTTTTATTTGGTAGTGTCCCATTCAATAGCTATCATAAGACACACGCGGCTATGGCCGGTTCTGATACCAACCACAACTAATGGGTGCAATATGCAGCGTAGTCAAATCAAATGGATGAGATACTAACGACTCTGTGTGGCCTATGTACTTTTAGACCTTTCGACATGGATTTCCATACTCTCCTACGGCATTTGCCTTTGATCCCGTACAAAAGCTGTTAGTGATTGGTGACAAATCGGGTAGTCTCCGAATGTAAGTTACGACAACGGTTCCGATATCCACGTCTCCTTTCATTGAAGTTTAATCCATTTGAATTTCTTACATTAATTTAGCTTGGGTCGTCCTGGCGTGGATACTCATGTGAAGCATGAAGGAGAGTCTGAATGTCCCGTGATTCTAGCCGAATTTATAGTCAATGATGGAAAATTGGTAACTGTAACCGCAGATGATACAATACATTTGTGGAACATACGCCAAAAAGTACCTCAAGTTATACAAAGTTTAAAATTTCAACGAGAAAGGTAATAATCCATTTTAACCACTAAATATGTATGCGCAGACACGTCGACGTTTTCTATGCACGTAATGACAAAAAACACGATTTATTAACATCGAACAGTTGTAGTTAAGAACTGGCAATTCACATTACATGTAATCTCAACCACAAGAGCTGAATGTGTAGCTAAATTTGGCAAATCGTGGTCTGCGAACTCCCCGATGTCGCTTCTAAAACACGCAACATATTGTCCTTAAAGATGGTAGCTGGCAAAAGCGGCGGGTGGTTGCGGTGCTGGGATTTGTGCGTAGGAAATGTAGGGGTTTACAATAACGTGTATGAAGAGCATGCTTTGCTAAAACATCAGATGTTGGCAATGGCCTTATTTCAGGGCTACACTTGGCGTTGCCCGAAGAAGGGGGTCGCAGCAGGAAATCAGGCCCGTTTGCATGGAAACAAACAGGCAAAGAAGAGATTTAAGCATACGCCATCTCTCAATATCATAAATCACGATCAGGCAATCCCAACAATACATTGTTGTATAATGGTTCAACGCACTGGCCTATTAAATCGATGCAATAGCACTGAGGATGTAGGCGAAAAAGCAATAAGCTTAGAATGGGAATGATATTAACAGTTTTATTGACTGTAATTTACTTTTAGCATATTTGATTTGTATTATTCACGGAATATTTTATGTGTGTTTGTTTCGTTTCACCAGAGTGACATGCATTCATCTACCGGTGGCGAGTAAATGGTTATATGTGGGAACAGAAAAAGGCAATATCCATGTAGTCAATATAGAGACATTTGCTCTTAGCGGTTACGTTATTAATTGGAATAAAGCAATTGAATTGTAAGTACGCTTCTGCTAGCATGGAAGCAGTGATGCCTGATTACATCCATGATATTTCTAGGACTAGAACTAGTCATCCTGGTGCTGTGATTGCATTATGTGATAATCCAATAGATGCAAATAAGGTACGTTCGACGATAAAAGTACTCGAACAAACAAGAAGCAACATTTTGTTTTCCATTCACAGTTGTTGATTGCATTCGAATGTGGTCTTCTAGTCCTCTGGGACTTGAAATCCAAATTTGCCGAGTTAAGATGGGTAGCTGCAGAACCAGCGAAATCGATAGCTTGGCATTTTGAAGGCAAATATTTTGTGTCCTCGCATAAAGATGGTTCCATATGTTCGTGGCCTATGAAGCCAGCACCCAAACCTCAGTCTTTAGTCTACCCTCATGGTATGTTTGGTCCACTCGTCACCGTCATCATCATGCAATGAACGCAATCTCTGTTCTTTTTTACTCTAGCCAAAACATTGAGAGAGGGTATAGTTGAGAAATGCAATGCAATTTATAAAGTTGACTTGAAAGCATCTCAATCTGGGTAAGTAAAGCCTCGTTCGCATGGAAAAGAGACTTATTTACATACATTTTCAGAGAAACGTTTACAATCTTTTCCGGTGGCATGCCCACAGAGAAAGGGGCAAAATCCAATTGTATTACTGTTATGGTGGGGAAAACTACCACCGTTTTAGAAATGGAACATGCTGTTGTTAATTTTATAACACTTTGTGAAAACCCTTGGGCGAGTGGTAAATAAAAATTTGGAGGAATTTCCTGCAACCTCTTTTAATATTATTTATTTTTTTTTTGTCTTCTCTTTGGCAGAAACCCAAGAACCATACGCGATAGCAGTTCTCCTGCAATATGACTTAGTATTAATAGACTTACTTACTCCCGGTTTTCCATGTTTCGAATCGCCTTATCCCATGGACTTACACGAATCACCTGTTACATATTGCACTTACTTAACTGATTGCCCTTCGGATTTGGTTCCTGCTTTTTACTCTGTTAGTAAAGCATTTATGAAATACACTTCTCTACCCTAGCAGGTATAATGTCAGTAAATCACTAAATCTCACATTGTCTTTAGGTTGGACGTACTACGACTTCTAAGAAAACTGGTTTCTCCGAAAGAGAATGGCCTGTATCAGGTGGAGAATGGTCACCAGCGTCTTGCAGTTATGCCGAGATCGTCATAACTGGTCACCAAGACGGCAGCTTGAAGTTTTGGGATTCAGGTGCAGGCTCACTACAGGTGTATCAGCCCCGAGAAGCTCAGATTTTCATTCGCTGACAATGATTTTTCTAATTTATTTATAGATTTTGTATAAACTCAAGACGGCTAAAATATTTGAGAAGTCAAAATCCATACAGTCGGATGGAGGTATGGAACATCCCTTGGCAGTTCAACTGATACAGCTGTGCTCTGTGTCTAGACGCTTGTGTATAGCCGGCGCCATGGGCCAAGTAATATTATTCAAATTTCGCAAAGTTGAGACCACTTCCGATGTTCTGGTTCTGGAGATTCCAATACTCTTTGAGAACTTTGATGACATTTATGGTACAAGTCCAGAATGTGATTTTATACCGCATCAAGTTCAAAAAACTGAGTCAAGTGAATCCGATAAGGTGGGTTTGCAAACAAATAATTGGCTAATCACTTCCGATAAATAATTTTTTAATTTACTTACAGACGGATAATCTATTGCGCGTTAAAACAGGACCACAACGAAAGCCTCCAGGATTTCAGTCGCAATTAGTTTGTTTGACTACTGGTCCAAACAAAAGAACTGTTCAAGTGACATCTTTATGCATCAGTTCTTCAAATGGATTGTAAGTTTTATTTATTATTTAAGAGTAGAAATATTATTTGTTTATTTGGAGCCGCAGGACTATAACAAAAATTATAAACGCCTTATTTTGGTACTTTTGATTTTATTTTATTTATTAACAGCTCAATCTTTGCATTCATCACAGAAAAAAGGAAAGAAAAGCTCCAATAAAATATTTTCTTAAAGAATTTTCAGGATATATTAAATCATTTCTCATCTAATCGTATCTTTTCGATAAGAATCGAATTGGGTGCCGATTACAAGCTTGACGTAGAAAAGTATGGCAATCCGTGAGGTTATCTGCCACGAAGTGTTGATAAGATCCCAGAAACCTTTTTCCGACGGCATTTTGGTCACGCCCTTCACCACCAAGTGCACTATCGAACAAGTTCACTTGGAACATTTCATCCATCTGCACAACACGGTCCATCTAACGCTTTCACAAGCGTGGGTGAATCACCACCGATTTGTGGGAGGATATTTCTTCCACACTGCTGCAACAGAGGAGCAGAGAGTATTTGTTCTTGCAGTAAATTCAGGGTAACAACCTTCGTGGGTCTGATCTCTCTCTAACTGGAGTTTACAATGGGGCTTTTCAGTATGGTATCCTCAGTTTCACATTACCGGTAGGCCTAGGACAACAGCTACAACATTAATTTTTAGTAAGGCTATGGTATACATTGGCTATGGCTATGGTATGTTGTTATTGATAACAACGTTATCAAGTCTACGTCGTTTTCATTTAGAAAATTGGGCAAATGATTTTGAACATGCTTAAACCAGGTTTTCTCTTGCACCAGATCTAATAAGGAGTCTTACGGATTGTCCTAGACGGCGGCCGATTAATAATATAAACTGCAACCATTGCACAATCACCCCACAAAGGTTTCGCCAAATCTGCTTCATTCAACATTGCTCGAATTATTTCAACTATTCAACGATACGACAGCGTAGTTTGTAATGCTACATACGAGTACATACGTTTTGAATTTTGGAGCGATTTCATTTTTCTTTAAAATAAGACACAGCTTTGTAACGCGAATTAAAGTTTGGCACTTTTGTTTGAATCAAAAAATATATTTTTTGGACGGCTATGCGTCTTTATTTCTTTATTATATTTGTTGATTTTGAGTTAGCACCTAACACGTATGTGTTCTTATGTGGTATTTTCTTAACTAACTGCCCTACAATTCTATTTCCTTCCTTAAATACTAAATTCTTTATCAGTTGTAATGAATATGAGTTTTCTTATCTTTTAACATATGATTTCCTAAACGAACAGATGTTTAGGGATTTTCCTTAGTTTAATAATTAGTCTCCTCAATTTGTGTTTAGGATCAATTGTGTCAATGATAAGGGTTATTGTGTCTGTGGTTTAAATATGGTTTTTGTTAGTTTAGGATTAGTGGTTTTATCAGTTTAAAGATAATGTTTATTTACAGAAGGATACTTAGTCTAAAAGACAAAAATGTGTTTACATATTTATTACGGTTTAAATTTGTTTCTTAAATACTAAGATAAAATAATGTCTGTGTTTTGGTCATTTACTGAGACTGATCTTAATTTGTTATTTTATTTATGTCGTCTTCGAGTCCGACCTTAACTCGCGTGAGCAGTCATCAATAAATGTGAGAAAACGTTTCTTTCCACTTTGCGATTTCAATTGAAATGGTCCGTGTACATCTGAATGCACGAGGTCTAAAACGTCTTCAGATTTGTTCTTACTCTGCTTAGAAAATGGTAACCAATAATTATCCTTGATGACCTCGCTCATGTCCAACAACTGAGACCGTAACTCGTTCAAGCTATGGATGTGTTCCAACATACTTTCACCTTCAACCACAATTTTGTCATACAGCTTTCTTAGCATACGCAATTTTGACATCATTGTTTTCTTTTCATATGTTTTCTTTAGCTTATTAGCTTTAGCTTTAGCTTTGTTGAGGTTTTGTTTCAGATATTCTTGTGTCACTGCTGGATTAACTACATCTGCATTTAAAATTTCCATGTAAAATAATTACAGGAATTCAAAGGAGGAAGATGCATTTTGATTCCATGGTCGAAAATAATATAAACCGTATATTTAGTAGAATTTTCCGATTCACTACATTTTAATCACGACCTGGACCCATAACCTTTTGTTATACGAGTACAAAGAAAGTACGTTTTGGCTGTTTCAGAATTAACGACGGAAAAAGTCATTTATCGTTTGTGAGAGTCGGTCGTTTTTATTAAAGCTCTTCATTATTTTAATTAAAAAATAGCTTAGCAAAGGTTTTAGCTAAAGTATTTGTGATCATTTAGCCAAAAGCAATTGTTGCTGTTATAAAAAAGTGTCTTGTAATTCCTATCAATCCAAATATAAACGATTATTTCAATCCATAAACAAGACAAACAGTGCAGTAAAAAAAAAACTCAGTAAGCCAAGCAAAATGAATTGCAAAAAGAGCAACAACAACAATAATGAAGATTCACCAGCAGTAACAAATGTGATGCTGGCCGAAAATGAGAACAACGCAACTACAAATATCATAAACGCGCCAAAAAGAGGAAGAGAGGCGTTACAAAGAACCTCTCTTTTTGATAATGTGTTAAAAACACCCAGGCTGTCAAACAATGACTCGCCGTTTAAGTTGCTGAATTTGCAAGATCTCTTAAAAACGATGTTCCAGGAGAGTGAAGCAAGGTTGGAGAAATTGTTTGAAACCAAATTCAACGATTTGAAAAAAGATATGGAATGTATGAACCAAAGAGTAATGAAGTTGGAGACTGTAGTTAACGATATTGTAACTCTGAAAGACGAAGTAAAGATGCTAAAATCACAACTACAGCGGCTGGAAAATTCTCTTGTAGCAGCAGATCTTCGAATTAATGGAATACCATATCACAGAGAAGAGAACTTATATGGCATATTAGAATCAATATGTGACACTCTAAAAATAAATACTCCAGCAGTAAAATCCATCTTTCGTCTGCAAAATCATAATAATAAAGAAAGGGGGTATTCACAAGATGCTGTAATTATAGTTAAATTACTATCGCCGTATGATAAAAATTTTATTTTAAAAACTTTGGCAACCTTTAGGAAAGCAAATGGGGGAAACTTATTACTGGACCATATTGGATATGGCTCTGATTCACCCATTTATGTTAACGAAAACCTTACCTCGTACAATCATAAAATCCTCAGACGTACAATAGAACTAAAGAAAAATCGGAAGATTTTTTCATCTTTCACAATCCGTGGTTTGGTTCATATCAAAATTAATGATAATGATAAGCCACTTTACATTGATTCGATTGAGATGCTAAATAATTTATTTCGCAATGAAAACCAATAATGTTAACTATTGTTTTGCCTTCTTTTATAGCTATATCGCAAATTTTTGTCATCGTAACAATGTAATATTTAATGATTTGTTAAAGTATTTTATGTTGTTGTTATGTTATGTTATGTTATGTTTATGTTATGTTGTTATGTTTTATGTTTTTTTAATTATTTTGAAAGTCCTGAAAGTTGTTTAATTTATAATATAATAGCTTTATGCCCTTATTTTGCTTATGAACCATTCGTTTTTATAACATCAACTTATGACTCAACGTTATAGTAGTAACTTGAGTTCCAAAGATCGTACTTTTGATATGATACGTATACTGTGTAAGCAGAGAGAAGGACTTAATGTTTGTCATATAAACGCACAGAGCTTAAGGAACAAAATTGATGAATTCCGCTTTATATTTGAAAAATCTAATGTAGATGTTATATGTGTAACTGAGACGTGGCTTAAAGAATCAATTACTGATACACTTGTAAATTTATATGAATATAAAATGTTCCGGTGTGACAGAGAAACTCTTGGAGGTGGTGTTGCTATATTTGTCAAGAAGAATTTTTTAAGTAAAATTGTCTTTAAATCATCAAAGAAGGAAAAAAAAGAACACTTGTTTGTGGAAGTTGCGTCAAGTGAAAATAAAATACTCGTGGGTTGCGTTTATAGACCCAACCGCAGAACAAATACTGATAACTTTCACGGTTTCCTAGAAAATGTTACAGTAAAGTATGAAGAAGTAATAGTTTGCGGTGATTTTAACTCTAATATTCTGATAGAAAATATGCTCTTAAACGACATGCGGTCTATTGGATTATATCCAACGAACATCACATTACCTACACATTATTCTACCACAATAAACTCCCTTCTAGATATTTTCTTTGTCAGCAGTCAACAAAAGGTTTTATTTTATGACCAACTTATAGTTCCCTCCTTTTCAACACATGACCTAATTTTCCTGACTTACGAATTTAAAACTCTGCCTGAAAATAATATAACCACATATCATGACTTTAAGCACATTGACTACGGTACGTTGAGGACGGAATTAAGCAAAATAGACTGGAGCGCTATATATTATATGTTGTCTGTTGAAGATCAATTAACATTCGTGGAAAAAAATGTTGCGTACGTGTTTGGAAAATCAGTACCTCTGAAAATTGCTAATAATAGTTGTAAAAAGAAGCAATGGTTTAATAAAAATATAAAATCAGCATTACTGAAAGAAATTCTATCTTTAGACGATGGAGACAATATAAAACGTCTGTACTCCATACGGAATTCTGCTTGGCTAGAAGAAAAGTAAATAAAATGATTAAAAAAGCTAAAACTGAATATTATGCCAGCGTCTTTTCTAGAGAAGCAAATAGTAAGAGTAATTGGAATACACTACGCGAAGTTTGTGTTGGAAAAAATCGTCTTAGTTCTGATGTTGACGTTGATGTTGAATTACTTAATGCAAACTTTGCGAACATTCCCACAATCCCTACAAATGAACATTTTTGTGACACATACCTTTCAGATCAAAATGAAAACTCTTTTACTTTCTCTTGTGTGAATCAAAATGATGTGTTGGCTAGTTGTTTTGCTGTAAAATCAAAAGCTATGGGATTTGATAACATTCATCCTACATTCTTAAAAATTATTCTACCTGAAATACTAAGTCATATTACTTTTATATTTAACACAATTATAACCAAAAGCATGTTTCCAGTAAATTGGAAATATGCCAGAATTTTGCCTATACCAAAACCAAATAAAGATTATCGGCCAATAGCAATTTTACCATATTTATCAAAGGTGTTCGAAAAAATAATTCATAAACAAATGTATGACTTCTTACAACAAAATAATCTTCTCACAAAAAAACAATCGGGGTTTCGACCGAAACGTAGTTGCATTACAGCCATTCTCGATGTATCCGAGGAAATACGCAAAAATGTCGATGTTGGAAATATATCATTTCTTGTCCTTTTAGATCATTCTAAAGCATTTGATTGTGTTAATCATAGTATTCTTTGCAAAAAATTAGAAACAATGTTCAATTTCTCACCTTCATCCACAAGCTTAATTTCTTCCTACTTAACCGATCGGTATCAGTCTGTTTGCACACACAATAAAACATCGCAGAAACTACCAGTATTAAAAGGTGTTCCGCAGGGATCTATACTTAGTCCACTGTTGTTTACAATGTATATAAATGACCTTCCG
The DNA here is from genome assembly GCA_019455685.1 of Philornis downsi. Classification (NCBI taxonomy): domain Eukaryota; kingdom Metazoa; phylum Arthropoda; class Insecta; order Diptera; family Muscidae; genus Philornis; species Philornis downsi. Next base: position 220,703 of record JAHXMU010000105.1, on the reverse strand, counting down.
AATCATTTAAATTACTGTGATTTACATTTATATGCTGATGATGTACAAATTTATATAGGTTGTTGCTTAGAACAAATATCCAGTTGTATAGGTAAACTTAATGAAGATTTACACTATGTTCATAACTGGGCAACTGCAAATGGTCTTTGTCTTAATCCTTCAAAATCTAAGTGTTTAGTAATAAGACCCAAACAAATGAAACAAATATTTGATCCAGAAATTGTTATTAATAACCAAAGAGTGGAAGTGGTGGTGATGTCGAAAAATGTAGGCATCATTT
>JAHXMU010000105.1:177456-202797 GCA_019455685.1 Philornis downsi | reverse complement strand
CTTCAAACGCGGTATGTCATTAAGCGATCTGACATCTCTGTCAAAAGTTATGGCGTTGCCAGATGGGTCCGTCGAATATGGGCAACCCTGTATTTCCGGTTTCAACTTATCAGAAACCGGCATTGGTAACCAAATCTCTTTAGCTTTCGATTCTATTTGAATTCACTAAAGTCTAAAGATTCGGAAATCAGAACAGAGATGAATATTTATTGGCCAGTAATTAGCAATTTAATTGCTAACAACTTGAAATAAGTAGTCAACCGGCAACTAAGACTTACAATGACCGAGATTAATTAAACAGGACTGAAGTTAAAATTTCTATGATTGTCGCAAAATATAGTGGCACATGTTTTTGTAACACCCTATAATTTCCCACAAGGTATGTACTATTTATTCAACTAAAACCCACAATCCATTCGGTTATTAATATGATAAGTTCTTGCATTTCTACCAAAGTGCCTCAATGTACTCGTCTAAAGCAAACAATATGTATTCGTCAAGTGAAGCAGATGGCATTCGAGAATGCAAATATTTCTGGGGATGTCGGAATATTTTTTGTTAAGTGAGGGTTTATGTGCGTCCAAATACTACCCAATACTACCAACGTTTTTATGATTTTTCGTTTTATTTGTTTCCTATATAAATGCTGAAAAATCTTGTAGAAGGCAACAGGGGCTGGCGAAGAGTTTTACTGCAGCTGTTGTTGTGTGAAAATAAGGAAAAATATTGCTGGTAATTCCCAAACTCTACCTATACAATTCTAATTTAGAACGTATATATAGATAGTTGATCACATACATAAATATTTGCGGTGTATGCATTATACGTATGCACATGCATTTGTATTTAGCGCATTATTACATACATCCGTATTGTTACAATTACTTATATATTTATCATATATACAACATTAACTATATATATAAATATGTGTAATAATTTAGTTATAATACACATATGGTCGAAATAATAAATACACCCTATATTTTTTTTTAATTAAAAGAAAAAACGAATAATAATTTATTTTGTTATAACGTTAGAAATAAAATAAATACTAAAACAATAACAAAAAACAACAATTGAATTCAGTATTTTTCAAAAATTAAGAAATTAATCAAAAAGCATTGTACAAAATAATAAGTAGATTTAGTTAAAATAAGCAGAAAAGTAAAAAACGAAGCTTTTTTCTGCTAAATACGCTGAGTTTCGTTAAAGAACGGTATATCCACCTTTATTTTCAATTATTTTATTGACTCTTTTTGGCATGCTGGCAATAAGCTTCCTGCAGGTTCCTACTGGTATTTCATACCAAGTTGTTTGAACAAAATTCCATAACTGATCCTTATTTTTAAGAACCTCCTTTCCAATTCTTTGTTTCAACTCTTCCCAAAGATTTTCGATTTGATTTAAGTTCGGAGATTGACTTGCCAGTCAAGAAGCGCAACATTATTATCTTGGAACCAATCCTTTACCAACTTAGAAGTATGCTTCGGATCGTTATCCTGATGGAATGTTCATCTGAAAGGCATAATTTCCACAGCATATTTCAACATCGTATTTTCCAAGATATCTTTGTAATGGAATCTGGTCATAGTGTTGGTAATACGATGTATCGGACCGACACCATTTCCAATTTCTGCTGAAATTGCTCTTGAAGACGCAAACGGTTTTTGGATCTTCCGCGAGTGTCGATGGACTTTTCAGGCTTGAAAGCATTTTGTACAAAAAAAAAGCGACAGATTTATAGTTTTTGCTAGGGAACGAAGACTTTGGCCACTTTCTCTTAGGTTTGAAACAATTTTTCTCTCCTCCGGAGAGCAATGACCTTTCGACCCATGGCTTTTTTTTTACTATATATTTTGGTATGTGCAAAGATAAACAACAGTAAAATAACTAGCCTTTCCAAAAAGACTACGAAAATTTTAAAGAATTGAGCAATGCATTTATTATTTTGACCAAGTACTGAAATCACACCTAAACAAAACTAACTCACAATGAAAAGAACTAGTTTTGTTTTTACTTTTAAGGCACTACCATATTAAATTTATTTAAATACAAAGGAATTGCCACGTTTACTTTCCGCTAAAGTAACTAAAATTAAACGTAAAGCAAATATTTTTTCGACCATATGTGTATGTTCTGTATGACCGAATATGAGTGATTTCCAATCTGTTCGTAGAATGTATTAAAGAAAACAAAACGCTCCACAGTCGAAAAGTGAAAATAGTAACTAGTGAACTGCCCCCAACATTACATGTAGTGATGTACAATGTGAATGAACTGTATTTATGTCAACTTACACCCTTAGCTGTATAGGTGTAATCCACTTTAAGCACAAAATATATCAACCAGTCAATCGATCGCTTGATCGCCCGATCATTTCAAAGTCGTTTAAGCATCCCAAGAGTTTTGTATGTTGTACCAAAATTCCAAAAGTACTTACACACAATGTTGTGAGGATTGAATCGTATGTAAATGTGTAACACACATAGGCACTAATACTCGTGCATACATTAGCGCTTTGAAAACTGGATGCATTATAATACTGTAAATAGTTTAATGTATTTGTACTGTACACAGTTTCATTTGATCTACACTACAAAGAATTTGCATTTAAGTTCACATTTACACCATCATCATTGGTTTGTAAATTTAACTCAAGCTATCGTTCACCGTAGCATAATAACGGCTGATTTGTTACGCGTTTGGTTTTAAAAAGAAAACAACAAATTACGACGGTGTAAAACATTTTTATTTTAATCAGTTAGCCAATCCTTGCGATATTACACAAATATTGACGATGACTACAATGTAAGAGTTTCGATCATGATAGCTGAGCATCTCAAGGAACTGTCAAAAATTCGAGTTTGTTAAGAAAAAAACTGACTCATGCAGTAAAACCTCTTAATAATTTAAGCCATTTAATCCCAAATCCTTTTAAATCTTTAGTCGCGTCCACAACGATAACGACATATTCGCACGTGTTCACAATGCAAGCAACCAATTTGTTCGAGAACATTCGAACGAACAGGTGGTTGACTGATTTCTTCCTAGTCAAAACCCCAAAGCAGGTTTAGTTTTGTGATGTATTTGCAAACATGGCAACTAATATTTCACGATCTGTTCTATTTTAATTGCGTAGAAGTTGTCTTGATGACGGTCTTGCGAATGACGGTTGTCTGGGTGAGGTAGCGTGGCGGATACAAATTTTCTTTTGATAACGGGCGAAATTTCGTTATTGTAATTTATTTATTTGCAAACATGTTTATTTACAAAACTATGACAATAAATAAATAATAGTAGATAAATAACAGATAAATAGTAACCATTACAATGGGAGTGATTTGTCGTTTCGTATTTTTCTCCTTTTTATCCGATTTGAGCATATCATTGTGGCATGAGCATACTTCCCCTATCTTATTAGCAAGTAATTATTCTTGTTTCTCTTTACTCTATGGTTTTACCATATTTGTCTATTAGTCGACTTCTGAAAGTACATCGTTCCACAGACGGCCGACGAAATATTTTAATAATTTTTCTCAATTATAAAAGATGATTCCAATTTCGAGTTGGCTTTTCTCAAATTCGTGTATAAAAACTCGATATCAACTATTCACAATGCTAAATAGTTGTTTTCAAATGACACTTTGTTCAACATTAAATGGAAATTTAAAATTTTCAAAGTCTGTCAATTTCAATTGTATAAGTTGTTGTTCGGGCAGTACATTTTCAAACAACATTTTTCCATTTGAACATAATGTGGACATAAAGGACACAAGTAATTGAAAGATGGGACTTCCATTTAAATAAATTAAATTCTATGGAGGTAAAAATGTTGAAAATTGTCTACATTATCTTCAAATTATAATTCGAGTTCCCACACCACTTGTGTTAAAAACGTATATTAGTTTACATCTGCGGAATATAATATTCAAACATTCAAGAGATAATCTCACAATAACATTTGTGAGGATCAGCCAAGAATCTCTTATCAGCACCATATCAGCAATTCTATCGGATTTTAGTATTATTTGTTAGGACTTTGACTCAAAATGGGAGATGTATGTATAGATATGTATACATAATCTTGTAGTAAAAATAAAAGTAATTAAAGAGAAGTTACGTTTTGTTTTTTGTAAAACCAGAGTTAGGGCAAATAAGGGCCATCACTTATGAGTGAGTGATGAGTAGGCTGTTTCTCTCATTTGGCACTGCTGAGAAACCATACGTTGCTCATTACTCATTGGGTGTGAGTTTTGTTATTCACGAATCATCATTGGCGAGTAAGGGAACTGACTGTGATTCATGAGTAAGAGCCTCTACTCTAGCTCTTATTAACTTAATAATCTGCCGCCATAGAAATGGACCGTATAATCATGCGTTTTCGCTTCTACAGGCCATAATTTTCATTTGAATTTTATATTTTGTACTGAAGTCTCAGTACGTCTTTATATTGTTTTCATATATATCAGACAGTGGGGCTAGTCTGATATTCAAACAATTATAGTCAGTCTATTCTGATAGAAACCGATACAGGATATAACAACCATATCAGCAAACGGATTGGATTTCGTAGGAAAAAACTATTACGTTTCATATAAATAATGGTATCAAATAAAAATGTAACATAAGGAGTGTACTATTGTATTTATTAATGTAGATGTAGCCAGCGAATGATTTAGGATTCCCGGAGCTGCGATCAGAATGATTGAAAATATACAATACACGATCGCAAAAGGGCAATCGGCAATATTTTGCAAATATTTTTTTGATTTTTGAATAAAAACTGTTTGATGACTAAAGCCCCCGCCCAACAACGTTTTTTTACCAGGAAATTTTTCCTTAACAGCAATGCATTGGTTTCTAATACTGAAACTGGATCAACTTAAATTTGTATGTAGTAATATGTTCAATAAAATATTTGTAAACTAACACGAAAAGACACAATTTTACAATTGTATTATCGAACATATTACAACAAAAAAACAATTGTTTATTCTGATTACAGTGTTGAAAACCAACACAACAAAGTTGTCATCACCGCTATATCTTTCACATGGATTTTTTTTAATTCCGCACTGTGATAAATTTTTTAATTGAATCTTCTTCATTATAGTTATGTAATTGTATATTTCTTACCAGGCGAACGAAACTCTCTAAATGCTGGTACTATGCTGATTTCGCGCGGTGAAGCTCCACATAGAGGAGTGGTCGCGAAATTTGAAACCAAATTGTCGCACCAGGCACTACTATTTTTTTCGCAAGGAAAATTTTATCAGGTGGCCATGTCAAAATTTTTTTGTTTGTTTTCCAATAATGAAATGTGAACAGCTTACATTTTCCCGTCATAATAAGTGCAGTAATATATTTGTGAAATGAAATAATGATAAAAATACACAATTTTACAATTTCTCAAATGTATTATCGTTCATATTATGACATACAAGACACCCTGATGTCAGTGTTAGAAGCAGATTCCAAATTGTAGAATTCTGCAAATATATTATCGCACATATTATGACGTAAAAACACAAGATGCCCCGATTTCAGTGTTGGAAACAGATTTAAAAAAAAAAACTGTCAATGCCTCTAAATTTGTTCGCAAAGAAAGAATGTTTCGTGGAATTTTTTCCTCGTGAAAATAACATAACGTGCATAGCTTTAGTCGGCAAAATATATCTATTTCAGAACGTTTGACTGTGTTTTTTGTAATATTGGGTATGTAATAATGCCAAAATCCCCCGGCCATTGGATTGAAGCCGCTTATAGCTGTGGAGCAAGCAGCATTATCTTTACTTTCGCGTAAACGTTGTCTAATGAAATGTATATTTTCAGCACTTTTATCTGATGCGTAAGTCATTCCTGACTTGAAAAAAAAACAGTTTCAATCTCGTAAAAATACATATTTAAATCAACTGTCCGTTACTAGTGCGAGCCTCCAAAATAATAGGAACTTCCGTAAAATTTGGAACAAGTATTCCCGATGAAAAGCTTAGGACGGATGGGAAACAACTTATGATTTTAAAAATAAATTTTAAATTTTTTATGATTTATTTGTACGATTAGTAATTAAAATACATTATATTTTATTTATATTTTCTGAAGTTTAGGTCAGATCATACAGCAAAACTATAATTCTTAGCAGCGATTTGAAACCGATATTTCCTTAGATTTAGAACAGGTTTTTTTTTAATTTTATCGGGTTATGTAGAAGACATAACCCTGCAAATTTGAAAAACCCCCATTTCTGTGGATTTTGGTAGGCTATCAGTGGTATTTCGGACATCTCGCACTGCCAATAAGTTTATTCGGTACGAATTTCCAGCGATTTCAGCTCCGGGATAACGGTGTAATTAGTTAATACCAATATAGTATGTTGAAATATTATCGGTAACATATTCCTTTAATATTTCGATGTGTCTACAGTTATTCGTAGGATTTTCTTGCAGGTTAGGTTAGGTACATTATTCGACATACAATGGGTTGTTAAGCGTTCCATACAGCATAGTTTTCATTAGAATATGTGTATATGTTTAGTATACATAAGTTTTGATTATTTCGGTTACAGGTTACGTTCCCTAAAATGGGCCCAATGTATATAGAGCTCGCGAGCCTGATTCTTCTATCTATATAAATCAGTTTGTTTAAGCAGAAAAATTGCAAATATTTGTACATTTTTTGTAATTGAGTCGATAAATCAATGTTAGTAATTTGCTTTTTTCGTGTAAATATCAGCCATGATTGCACTGTACGTGGACTAGTCCAAGTTTATGAAACACAATTTCGAGTATAAAGATTGGAATGTCGCCATATGTTGCAGCTGAACACAACTTTTCGCAAAATAAAATCTTCCTCAAGTTTTCTTAAAGATGATAGCACACTAACAGATCGACAGATTTAACGCTATCTGCGAAAATTGGGAAACGTATAGAACGAGAATCATCCCCTTAACGACCACTCACCTAAAATTCGACGATGTAGTAGGTCGCCTAGACCCAGTTCTTCGGCATTTCTCATATATCACGAATTTTAATAATAAAATTTTTTTGGTGGTGTTTACGCTAGTGTAAGTAGCTTTGATTTCGGGAAGAAAACCCTTGGTGGTTATGCTGGTGCATTGCTTGCTTTGTTAATGCAACCGGTTCAAATTCATCGGAATTAGCGACAAATTTCATATATGACAGCAGAGACATCTTTAGGCCAGCCCATAGCTCACCGTTGAATTGCACTCGGTCGGCTTAAAAATTTAGTTGGCGTGTGTGTGTGTATTGCAAAGTGTAGTTGTGTGTGTTTGAATGGTTGTAAACAAAAGTACATGTACGCAATGTTGCAAATTTTATCCGGGTGGATCTCCTCCATGATCGGTCCATGCGGCACCAATACATCGAGCGCCTTTTTGCGTCCAACCCTATTCAAGTAGTGCCAAACAAAAACGGTGGTAACGTATGGACAAATAATGTTTCTCTGTAGCCAAAATTATATTATTAGAGTGACAAGAGAGTAAGACAATTCCGTTAGTCTCTTTGCATAATAACTCAACAACTTTGCATATTTTGGTTAATAGTCTTGCGTATTGCAGGAGGTCGATCTATAATGTATTAAAACCATCATACATGACGTGAAAAAACTCTAAATTCTTGAAGTTTTACTTTGGGAAATAGAGCGAGAGAACAAAATTACGCTCTGGAGAGAACGTTATTTGTCTATACGTTCCCGTCATCTTTGTGCCAAACGATTTCTTATGCCGTGTTTAGCTTCTGAATAATCTAAGCTCGTCGGTCAGACTGTACGATTTCTATTATTCTATCGACGACATTTTTTTGCTTTCCAGAGCGTGATAGATCTTTGGCGTCAAAATTATCACAGCGAAATCGACGAAAGCAAAATTGTGCATGATTTGCGACAACAGCATCAGAGCCACAGACGCTGTTTACATTTTTAGCAAGCTGGCAACCTGTATAATATGACGTATTTCTCTTTTATGGTGTTATTTATTTTTGACAAAACTACGTCGAGCAATCACAAAACAGTCAGTAGTTTTTTAGGTACGAAATCCTCCTTTTTAACACCAAATAGCGTGATCCGATCGAACTTATTTATACAAAGCGAGATACACATTACTAAAGCATGATACTAAGGCATGTGTTTGAAAAATAATGGATTCATTTTTACTATATATTTTTTATACTGGGCGGACAACTTTAATACAATTAAATGTAGGCAATTGATAGATTTTGGAAGTACTACTTTCAATTTTTTGTATCTTCCTGAATAAATTCGAGTGGTAGGAAATTGATACATACATTTTATATCCGATAACTAGATATTACTCAACATATAATGGACAAACTGTGCTCGAACATTAACCTCCATCAGTGAGAGGTTTTACTATGTTCCATGTGGCAAATGTCAGGGAGCTCTTAAGTTTTAATATGTTACTAAATTAATCGTTGTATTGTAGTAATAGAACTTTTGGAATTTGTTAAAAAATTTTCTTGGTCTCGAGTGATCTGAACTGTTAAACGGTTTTTATTTAAGATTTTACTAATTTTACTCAGAGGTCTGAATCTTTCCGAACACATTTCACATCGATCTCAAATAAATATATACATGTACTATAGTATGTGTATGTTCGTTTGCTCGACTCTGTCTTTGTACATACGTTAAACCAAAAACCGTCTGTCCCTCTATATTTTTTTGAATATCTCAATCACTCTCTCTATCTCTCTCCCTTTATCTTGCGTATTTACCTGCATTTCTCCCATAAATAAAAAATAACCTTTTGGTTGTTATTTTAATTATTTTTATTTACTTGGATTTACAAAAGCAAATTATTGATCAATAAAAATTATTTCAAAATCTAATTTATACAGTGTAATTTTTAGTTTTCTATTATTTATTTTATTTGTGTTCTTAATTATATATATATATATATATATATACTTTATATATATATATTTTTTTTTTTTTTTTTGGTTCCAGATTGTACCTAAATGTGTATGTACCATAAGTAAATGTTAAGTAAGCACAATTAAATACGATTTTCTACATCATTTATGTTCAAAAGCAAAACAACTGGAACAAGCAAAAGTGCTTCCGATATTTGTATATTTTGTAAATTTATACAGACAAAATAACACTGTTGTTGCCTATTATTTGCTGTCTTAAATCGATTCGACTCGAAATGCAAAATTATTTGTTATCAAAATGCTGCTGCTGCACCCCCTCGTTCTTTCGTTGGTTCGTTTATGTTTTGGGATTCTTTTATAATTTAACCAAAACGTTCGTTCTCAATTCAATTGCAATTAATTATTGTGCGTCGTATAATTTTTTGAGTTGTTGTCACTATTATTTGATCGGTTGGAATTGTTGTACTTTTTGTATTTATCTGCGTTTCGTTTTGTTTCATTTTTGGTAAATTTTAAGATGAAATAAAAGACATCAATCAATAAATTCAGTACGCATTGGCTGTGTATGTTACCCTACAGTACACGTATTATGACGTTTGTATTCAATGTTCACTTTCAGTTTATATGTTGCATTTTAATGTGTATGTGTGTGTGTGGTTGCGTGCGTGCGTGCGTGTGTATGTTTGTATGCGATATTTCCACATTCTAATACTACTGCTACAACAACAACAGCAGCAACAACAATAATCACAAGAAATACCCCAGATTTATTTAAAAATATTTGTTGAATTGTTAACATTACATACATGTACACATACATATACTTGTGTATAGGTATTGTATGTACTCTACTTACCTACCTTTCCTACCAACCTCTCTAATATCGATGAATTCTCTTTGCTGTCATGGCCATTTGTTTGTTTGTTTGTTTGACTTGATATCTATCCCAGATCAATGGAGCGACAACTACCAACAGCACAGCACCGGCGACCACTAGTGCATGCGGCGGTGGCAGCGGTAACAAAGTAGTTTTTTCAGGTAGTCCTAATAATCACCATCTTCGATTTGAAGTCGCCAACACGTCGGCCGACGACAGCTTTTCTGGAGGTGCCTCCAGTTCCACTGCTGGCACTGGTAGAATGCCATTCACGGAGCAGGCATCCACGTCATCCACATCGTTTGATTATATCTCGGACACTGCGGGAGCGAGCAGTGGTATTTATGTAGGCGAAACAGGTGCGCATTAGTCACATCACCACTTGTACCACTATTACCGTTTTAAATGGCACTACCTAGCAGTGCAACCAAATCAATAATAAAAACAAGCAATAACAAAACTGAACAAGGACATTGCTCATAACTCACAAAAAATCTACCACGAACACATTTCTCATAAATCACGATCGCTTGGCGCACTGCCTTAATGTTGACCCTCCATCAAAAAAAAAAAAAACAAAGAAGAAAAAAAAAGAACACAGCAAACATAAGTTCCTGTACAGTGCATCTTCGATTATTGCAAGCAAAAGAAATGGCAGCCGTTACAGAAACTGAGTCAATACATTCTGAAATTGGAGTGGTATTTCTACACAGTTTTCATTTATCACCATGATCTAATCTAGCTTTGGCCGTAGTTGTTGAGTAGCGGCTGTCATGGGTTGCATTAATCGATGTCACGCTGTAATGTGCTGCTAAAATAGGGAAATATTAAAGGCGCTCATCATCAGCATGACATTTGTTTGCATTTAGAGCTAAACGGCGTTTTGGAGGTAATCACGCTAATTGAAAAAGCGTAAGTTCTGAGCAAAAAAAAAACTTGCCAGTACTTTTTGTTATGTATCGCCTCCAAAAGATATTCATGCTAAAGTCATTCTCTAGGTGAAAATATGTTCAATTTAATCTTCAGAAGTTGATTGAGTAAACTTTCCTCAATTGTTAAAAATACGAATAACATTGACGTTTGCAAATGTTATCAATGATTTCTCACATTTTTGTCCTGAAATCGAATCGAAAAAATAATAACGCATCTGATACGATATGGCTTTATTTGCCACCAAATTATCATCATTTGCATGATAGCAATAGGTATCTGCCGTAATTGATTTTTATCGAACTTGTGGCACAAATTTCCGTAAATACATGTTAATGTGGCAAGAAATCGATGAGGATTATTATGAAATAACTAACTCTGGCACAGTTTTCTTTGAGAAATTAAATTCACTTGTAAAATATGTGATTTAATCGATAGACATTCCAATATAAACTTGACAATATATTTGATGTGACATTTTTGTGGATATATTGCGCGCCAGTACATTATGGCTGGTACGCAGTTCGAACGAAATTTTCGTGTTTAAGATTCCACCGAAGTTTTCGGCTACTTTTCGTCTGGGTAACACGTAGATCTTCATGAACATTTTGTTTAGGCATGCTATTACAGGAATATTTATGCCACAGAAATCATATGTTTTTCTTTTATTTCCCAATTATGTTTGAATCATCGGCCGTAACGGTTATGGATAATATTCATACAAATCATTTTTAATAATTACTAGTTGATCTTAATTATGCCAATAAAAAATAATAATAACTTTTATTATTTTTATATATTCAGTTTTATAATAGCAATTAAAAATAATAATTGAAAATGGCTTCTATTTTTAAGAAATCAAATCAAAAATCAATAATTGATTTTTAAAAATAAAAATCAATTTTGTTTTTGATTTGTAAAAATAAAAATTGTTTTTTTTTTTAATTATTTTTAGCTGATATTAGAAAACTTAAAAATAATAATTATAATTATTAATTTTCATATTAAAAATTGAAATTAATTATTATAAGTGATTTATACAGATAATAATCAAAATATAAGTTTGTAATAATGTTCACATAAAAATTAGGACTTTTTCTCACAATTTTCAGTAAAAAAATGTATCTTGCACCGATAAATAGACTTGAGACAAAGGAAAACTTCATTAGAACTACATACTGACTTTTGCGCCTTATGGTACTATGCTAACTTTTTGTGGTAGAACTCTATATAAAAAAACTAAATGTTCCCACCAGCCAGTACTAAGTTTTTCACGAAGAACATTTTCTTAGGTGGCAACACAAACCTTTTTTTGTTTAAGCTATAATACGGCCGATTACACATTTGTAAACATGTGGAATGAAAAAAGACACAATTTTACGATTCTGCAAGTATTTTATAAGTCTAAATCTAAGTTGTTCTCGTTTCAGTATCGGAAACCAATACAAAAATCTGGCAATGCGGCTAAATTTTTTTCACGAGCAAACATTGACTTGTGGATTTTTTTCTCGTGAAAAGAACTTAGTACTTAGCTTTACACACAAAAGTTATTTTGATTTTAGTATTTCTGTATTACATATTTTTAGACTCACGGAAGGGCGCTACTGTGCTATAACTAGCAGAACGATCTAATGGCTTTAATTCTATTTTGTTAAATTTTCCAACTAAATATTTGATTTTTTTCCCAAATAGGGTTAAATTCATCAAACACATCTGTTAGTGCATCATTCCCTTAAGAAGCTCTTGCTACACTTCCCAGTAAAAAAGAACATACTGGGAAGTTGGAAATATCCGCTGATTGTGGTGTAGAAGTGGTGAAAAAATCAATAATCATTGACAAATTTAACATGGGCTGGTCCTAGAAAGGGCGCTGTTGTTTTTGACGCCTTTTCGCTACCTTTTCTCCAGATCCTCTGTAGCGATGAAAAGTTCACTATTTAAGAAGTTTGTCCCAAATAAATTTGTAGTCTAAAAAAGTTAGCCCAATGGAAGTACATCAGTAAACATTTTACAGTCTGCTGCATGATTGTTTGCATTCGAATATTGTCCGTATGATTATGACCAACGAAACATCCGTCTTTAAGTAATGGTCTCCTCTTTAAAATTAAAAATTTTGGATTTAACAACGTATTGAAGAGAGCAAAAGATCAACATTGTGTTTTCACAATATCCAAAGCAGAAGTTAAAAACAAAGGAAATTTGTGTTTTTTTTGTATATACGAGTATACATTCTAAAGGTATTGGTTTTGGGAGCCGCTTCCATACAGTCGATAGGATACCCCACACGGAGCAGAATAACAGGCTGAGGTCGCGTTTAGTGTATCCTAGTCGCTCACAGCTTTTTTTAGCTCAACTTTCTGTCTTAACGCTCGCTCTATGCTGACTTTTCGCAGTGACAGTATCATTATACGCTATTATACGCGCTTAAATGGAAACGCTAACATTTTTGTGACCGAAGGTATGTTTGTTTCCTTTCCATTATCAATTTGCAAGCAAAGAAATTCGGGAGAATAAGAACGAATTTAATAAGAACAAAAGAAATGTCCAAAAAGGTATGCGAATACAAAATTTTCATCTAGATACGAATTGATTGCGACTACGAAATGTAAATAAATATACCCAAAACTTGTAGCTATTATTCCATGGTAATATACCTATAGTAAATATAGAATTACTTATTTTTTCATTTATTCGCTGACATTTCGAATGAATGAACATATACGGATAAGAGTCATATTCATAAATGGTAATTGTAACCCCAATTTTCGGAGACTCTATATATTAACTTATGCATGGAATTGCAGTTACATGTTTTTCAATTCTTTTGTTTTTGGAAGCATATGTTCCAATAATTCGTTTTTTCTTACTTGCAAAATATTACAGATAAAATTTTCCCAACGCGAACGTCTCTCCAACTCCAAGCTGTTACTTAACTCTCTCTTTCATTCTAACTTGAAATAAATAATTTAAAACAAAATTGCAAAAAAAATTATTTCGCAATAATTTCCCTTTAATTTCTAAAAATAACCATCTAATATTGCCACATTATTACTTTCCTACGTTTTATAGAAAAAGTTCCCACATGTTTTGACAAGTAGTATTTATCCAAGATAGCCGCTTTATTTGTTGGCAAGCAAACGATTAAAACTGATTGGGAAATAAAACACACCATAAGAATTGTAATTAAGTCAAATACCGCTCAAGTTCATCATCGTGATATGTGGTTTGATAAAGGGAAGATGTTTTCTTTTTTGTTTCTATCTTTTCATTTATTTTTGTTTTGTACTAGTTTTTGCCCCCATTTGGAATATACCATTTCATATTCGAGGTGTCTTCTATATCCACACACACACTTTTTTGTCAGAATCTGATACTGAAAAGGGTTTACATACCCACGAAATCTTTCAATAATAACAAATTTAATACTACACGTATTTGATTCGCTTATTCTCCAAAACGACTATAATAGTTTAATAGTTAAATATAGCTGGGCTGTTTAAAATGAATCTAGCGTACGTGACTGACTGGTTGATATTTCTAGCTGGTAAAATTGTTTTTTATATAAGCGATTGCTAAATTTAATGGTTTAACAAATGGTTTTGAGAATAAAACGAAAAACCAAATCAGCAAATATCATCACAGTTGTTAGTTATTAAATATTGCTAAAGGTTTAAATTATCGTTATGTTACAAAGTAGGATATCAAAACAAAGAGAACTCGTTGTTAGCTTTACATCATCTAAATTTGCCACTCATCAAAAAAGCTCTGCTTCAACTGTTTCGAAAGAGAAGTGAGCAGAACTCGCGGCCAATTTCATTTCATCTTTTGAACTGATTAAATAAAAGGTATTGATCCAATACTTGTTTAGTCAAATCAAGAGAAAGTGAGTTGACTATGACAACACGGCACCCTGTAAAAGAGTGATACATTTTCCAGTAACGAACCACCACTTTCTATCATAGCTGAGATTCCTTCCATATTGCCCTAATTTAAACGAATTTATGATCAATTTCATTTGTGGCCTTTTTTGTTAGATTTATATCGAAAATTGTGTAAATTTGCATGGGTTTTCCTGAGAAAGTACAGGTTGAATATATTTTGTGGATATTTTGTTATTTGAACGATATCTTTCGAACAAATTTAGTTACAAGTGTATGGACAATGTTTCCGCAAAGAGTGTAATGACATTTGTCGAAAACCTTTAATTCTTTGATCGAAAAAAAAAAATAGCTTGCATTGAACTGAATATATATGCATTCCATTTTAGAATTTCTGGAATATTTCAACTGTTTAATAACCACCGCTCAAGGAGAGAACGATGGTTGTGTCGGGGGCTTGAACTCACGATCACCTCCACGTAGATGGCAAGTACTAACCTTCGGTCCATAGTTGGCTACAACTTGCTGTGTTGGCGGACGAATATTTATAGCTCTTGTAATTAGAGGAAGAAAATAACACATTTAGGAAGTAGGAAACTTCCCGTAATGTGTAACAAGCAGATAATTAAGAAGGTTGAACCTGAAAAGTTAACCCAACAAAAATTAAACGCATCTGATGTACAGGGTTGCCCATATTCGACGGACCCATGTTTAAAAAAAACAAATCAAAGAAAAAAATAAAAATTTGGCGGTTGGCAATCTTATTCATTTAATTTGTTCCAAGTAGATTTGTTTACATCAATTTTTGAATATGATATCTCTCAAATGGCCGCCTCTGGCGTTGATGGCGTATTGTGCCCTTTTTGCAGCATTTTCCATCGTTTTCGCCAACATTTCGGCCGGAATAGCGGCTATTTCTTCACGAATATTGTCCTTGAGCTCTTCTACTGTCCTTGGCTTGTTAACGTAAACCTTTGACTTCAAATGTCCCCACAAAAAGAAGTCAGCGGGCGTCAAATCGGGCGAACGTGGTGGCCAGTCCAAATCACCACTTTTCGACATCAAACGGCCCGGAAACAAGTTCTTCAGAAAATCGATTGTTATGCGACTTGTGTGCGGTGGAGCGCCGTCTTGTTGAAACCAGAACTGCCTCATACGCTTTCGACGAATAATTGGCATCACAAAATTGGTCATCATGTCGCGATAACGCTCCTGGTTGATGGTAACAGCATGGCCATTTTCGTTTTGGAAGAAAAACGGCCCAATGACCGTTTTCGCACTAACGCCGCACCAAAATGTGACTTTTTCGTCATGAAGAGGCAATTCTTGAATCTCCTGAGGATTTTTAGTGGCGTAAATACGGCAATTTTGCTTATTTACGGTCCCATTCAATGTGAAATGGGCTTCATCGGACATGATAATTTTGTTCCAAAATTGCTCGTCATCATCGGCCATTTCGATGACTCGTTGGGCCCATTCCAATCGACGAGGCTTGTCCGCAGGCAACAATCTTTGCGTCAATTGAATTTTGTACGGGAACAAATGCAAATCAACGCGAATAATCCGTTGTAAAGTGGACCGAGCCATGCCCAACTGCTGAGAACGGCGTTTTTGGGATGTTCTTGGGGACCTCTCAACACTGGCTCGTACGGCAGCGATATTCTCGGCCGATCGCCTTGGTCGACTTTTATTTGGCCTCTTCGGATTAGAAAGAGCCTCACCAGTCGAAAATTTTTTTTTTTTTTATAAACGCTTAATGGTGTTCTTAGAAGGCGCACTTCTCACATTTTTTAATATTTTAAAAGCATGTTGAGTTTTCACAATTGACTTCTTCTGTTGAATGTAAATTTCAACTATTTCAGAGCGCTCGCGTGGCGTGTATTGTTCCATGGTAAAAATCTGCTTGGACTGACGCTTCAAACGCGGTATGTCATTAAGCGATCTGACATCTCTGTCAAAAGTTATGGCGTTGCCAGATGGGTCCGTCGAATATGGGCAACCCTGTAGTTGCCAGTGTGCCAATTCATCGAGTAATTTTCCGATCAATAAGCTCATAATGGAGATTATGTAAAAGAGCCCTGCACAAATAGCATTGGTTACTTTTGCGGCACTCTATTTAATTACATTTAACTTTGTGATAATGATTTTTTATTTTGGCGATTTTAGCTATATTTTTGGCATCATGTAAAAGACACTACGTCGGTTGAATGGAAGAATTCGGTCAAACTTTATGATTATTTAATTGTTCGATAAAATAAAATGTTTTAATTTTAGATTATAAATGTGTACGGAACATCGCTAAAACGTGATTAGCAATATCATAAACCTGTCAGTGACAGCTACTCTCTTTCTGGTATCTCTCAGGAATCAATTAGTTTAGGCAGTCTTGTATAATCGTCCATAGACACAAATCGAATAATCCTGTGAAACACTGTAGAACAGCGCACATTTTAAATTAAAAAAAAAAAATTGGTTTTGAATTAATTAATTAATATACGGGCTTGGCCACGTGGGCCGAGCATTGTCATGCTAATAAGCGTGCCTCTCCGCGTATTATGGGTGTTTCTCGATCAGAGCTCGGTTCAATCGCTTTAATTGAAGTCGATACCGATCCCCAGTGACGGTTTCGCTTGGTTTCAGCAGCTGGTAATAAATAACATCGATCTGATTCTACCAAATACAATTCATAAAATTCGCAGCGTGAATATTCGGACGAGGCGATGACGTAGAAGCATGACCGGACAGCCCACATGACTTTCTTTTTTTTGGATTGCTGTAATGAATCCATTTTTTATCACCCGTTACAATACGATGAAAAAACCTCTTCCTATTTTGTCGCTGAAGCAGTTGTTTACAGGAGAAAAAACGACGCTCAAAATCCTTGATTACAACTCATAAGGAACACAAGTTTCTTGCTTTTGAGTCATTCCCAATGCATGCAATCGCTTGAAGCAAGCTCTACCTGCGTTTGACACGGATTCCCATCAAACAATACCGTCAATTCAGTGTCTTCAAAGGTTTTTTGTCTTCTTTTATGCGAACGGTCGTCAACATCAAAATCACCATTTTTAAAGCGACGGAACCAATTTAGACATGCTGTTTCATGTAAAGCGGCATCTCCGTAAACGCTTTGAAGCTCCCGATGAGCTTGAGCCGCCATTTTCTTCGATTGAAAGAAGAAAATCAATATTTCCCGCATATGACTATTATTTGGCACAAAATCATACATATTCACACAACCAAAAGAATATGACGTCAAAAGAAAATCATTATTGTCTCGAGGCGGTATGTTTATCATAGGCCTAAGCTTGGCTCATGACGTTTAGGTTATGTCAGAATCGACTAGCACTTACAGCTGGCGCTATCTATCGGCAAACAGGGGAAAATTAGTTGCGGGGGAAATTCAAGGTTATCTCAAAAAATGGATAGGGAATTATGTTTGTATGAAAGTATTGACAGTGATTTGAAAATATTATTTATGCTACTTGTCGAATTAACAATATTACGGAACCACACAGTCTCGAAAAATCCGTGACAGGTTTAGTAAATAATGTGAACAAAATACTTGAAATAGTTGATGACGTGGCATAAGATTAAGAGATAATGAAGTTTTAGTTAGAGTAAAATCAAGTCGAGATTCAGGTAACAGCAAAATTTTTTCTAATACTAGTGCAAAATACAGGGTTATCCATTTTTCGTTAAATAAATACACACACGAATAAAGTTAAATAAAACACAAATAAAGCTATGACTTCGCAACTTTTATTTAATTAAAAACCAAAAATTGAACACAATTTGCAATGTGTGGAGTATAAAATATGCTATTTTTCAATTCAATTACAAACAATTTTCAGGATATTCAGCATCAAAAAAGGATTTTAATTTATATAATCCCTGAAACATGATTAATTTCTTACGTAACTCCAGCAAAACAATTAAAATTCTATGTACCATTCCAAAGTTAGGTCTTGATAAACCCAGCATGCCAGTGTAAGAATTTGTCGAGATGTAAGTTCAGAAGGCTATGTGATCACATGCTTAGAAATGCTTTCCGTTTCAAAAATTTGCTAATAAAACTAAATCGATTACGTACGAAAAGTTTATTGTCAAATTGAGTCAAAGCCGAGTGGGATAGTGTTTATAAACAATTTACACCAACATTTGCTATAATGGTTTAAGTGAATATAATCGCGATAGTACATTCAACCTACAATAAATCCTCGAAAATTTTCTCTTTATTGTTTTCACTGCTCATCGTATAGAAAAAAATGTGCGTGGTTAATGAGGCAATAGACATTGCGTGGCACAGTGATTTCAATTTAAAATTTACTGACATGAATGGTCCCGTGTATGTTAACTGTGCACCATAGCAAAACGGTGTGACGATTTCACGACAATGCTGATAACCACTTATTTTAACCTAAATACGAAATTGTATTGGGTACAGAATGTTTCTAGTTGTATCATTTCCATATACAATTACCTAAATATTTCGCGCTAGCACAGCAGAAAAAGTTGACAAATTTAAAGCTGACAGTGTGAAAGAATGAAGGATATGGACACAGTTTGCTGTCATTTCCACAACGGCCACAAGTTCGTGTTTACGTGTTTATACCGTAAAACAATCCTAAATGATATAATAAGGAAAGTAAAAGAAAACTACGTATACCCAAACAATGGTCGTACTACCAGGGTTTATCTAGGCGTTTTCCGATCGCTTGTCTGTTTTTATGTATTTTGTTTTATTTATTTTCTTGCTCATTTTATTCACATTGATTCAAACATTTGATCACAAAAAAAGATACGCCGACATATAAATCATGTCAGCTGAGATAAAAGACTTGTCACTCAGCCAAGTAAATCCAACTTAACTTGCAATACAAAACTAAGCTAGTAGTGACAAATAGAACAACAATAATATTACTGTTCTGCTGTTCAATGTTAGAAATGTCCAGCAGTGTATATGTGTTGTTGTATTGTGCATCGTTGTCAATTGTCACATGCTTCGAATTGTTGTCCGATCATTCACTGCCATGTTGTGGATTTTCCGTATTCCAACACTTAGTTTGTATTAACAATAGGGCATATCCTGCCCTTACTGAACTCTTATTTCTTATCCCGGTTTCACAGAGATAAATGATCGCGGGCATTAACGCGTTTTGCGGCCAAGCTATCACCACGTTTCTTGTAAAGTGTCAGAGAGGTATATCGTTTTTATAAAGTTAACGTAGCCTTTAGAAAATTGCTTAATTTCGCGTGCAAAAATAAGCTACCGGTCACAAATGAAACAGCACTAAATTTTCGCATACGAGGCGCCATTGGCGAAACGCCTTGTTTGACTAAAACTTTTTAAAGTCATTGCAAGTCGCAAGGAAAAAGTATTTTTTCCCATTAGTGAACATTAATATTGGCCAGTAATGTGAACGAAATACATCCAAAACACATACGTGCAAACGAGCAAAACATATACATATACTCACATACACAAATGAAATATTAAACCGTTAGTGTTCATAGTTCCGTAATCAACTTTCCATTTTTTCCTCGTAAAAATGGGACATTTAATCAAAAATCCATTGAAACAGGGGGAAAATAAGGGCAAGTTTTAATCGTTTTGTAAAATATTCACATCATGTGAAATATAATAACAAAAAATAAAAATAAAACGAAGCAAAATATCAAATAATCAAAAGATCTAAATTCCCATTAGCTTAGCCAACATTCTTCCAAAATGTTTATCCAATTTGCAGATTTTGCTAACAATGCCATTTATCCCACGAAACTGTTTTAATATTAAAAGGATATTAAATTTTGTAGATGGTCAAAATCAACATAGATTCTCTTCATTCTTAACGAATGATCAACGATTAAATTTGAAAATATATGAAAGGTTAAGATTGCCATCGTCCCTTGAATTAATTGCATAACCGTAATCGTCCTAGTCGTGTCTACTTCGATTCGAGAAATATAGTATTATAATACAAACTTCACACATTATATTATACTTCAAATCTATATTTTTAAGGATAATTTGTTCATATTGTATTATTAGTTTCTTTTTCTATGTTTTTGTTTAATCATTTTTGGATTAATTTCACATCGGTTTGATCTTAATTCGGCTATTTAATGGTCTCATATAATTTGTAGTGTTGCTATATCACATGTAGACGAATAACTTAAGGTTTTAATTCCATTCCCTTAATTATTAATGGTGCGTTACATACGTACAGACAAGGTATTCAACAATTTAATAAACTATTAATATTATTACTGTTGTTGTCATTATTGTCAATATGTTGTTGTTGTTACAACGTACAAATAACAAAAACATTAGGTCCGTTTGCGAAAATTTACTTTTTTCATAATATTTTGTAATCATTTGTTTAAAAAAAGTAAGTAAATACTTGTTTTAATTAATTTATGACACACGTACATACATTTACATAAATATATATACACAATTAATGGCAATACAAATAAATGATTAATTACATATGTTTATGTATACACATCCACAACACAAATATCCACACACATACATAAATAGGTACACATATGCAGTACACGATCCTCCTCTCATGAAGTCCCTCTCTGTTATAATTCTTAAGTCTTAAGCAGTTCAAAGCAACTTTTATTTCTCCGTAAACAACGTAATTTTGGAGAGCTGTTATGACTCATTTTTTAACAAAATTTCTTTTGTGGCTGCCATTACAGGGACACTCCTGCACGATCTGATGGGTATACTTTGTATTTTAAAAGTTCAGAATTTTTTCAATATGAAATAACATTAAAAAAAGTAAAAAAAGACGCATATGTATGTACATCCCGTTGCAGATATACCCCTGTAATAACATTCCTAAGTGAAATATTGTAAAGAACTGCATTCCGCCAGGACGAAGTATCCCAAAATTTCAGCAACATAAAAACATATACTCTGTTGAGTATATTTTAAATGAATTATTTATAAATAACATGTCAAATCTTTCGGTTAAGTCCTGTCAATTGTCCTCACTTTCTTTGGTATTCGTCTTCGAGGCTTGGGAAATTTTTCTTACTGTAGCTTGCTGTAATTTAAGG
Source organism: Philornis downsi (assembly GCA_019455685.1). NCBI lineage: Eukaryota > Metazoa > Arthropoda > Insecta > Diptera > Muscidae > Philornis > Philornis downsi. The sequence goes on along the minus strand of JAHXMU010000105.1, from coordinate 181,126 downwards.
CCATATTAAATATAGAGTAAAACCGCACTTGTGAATTTGAAACGTAACTAACCGGCTTTCAATTTATTTTCGATAAAAAGCTTACTTACTTGAACAGCCCATATACTTTTCGCTACCGTTAAAGCCTTAAAAAAGCTTAAGACAAACATTTTGGCGCCCGAGCAGGGGTTGTTCAAGTCATTTAGAAGTCTATTCGGAGCCGTATTTCGTGCGCAAGACGCGACGGTCACTAATAAAATGGTATTATAGAATAAAATCTATAAAAAAAAAAAATAAAACAAACATTAAAACAATTGTTAAAAGCTTAAAAACGATCAGTTTGAAAAAAAGAACAAAAAAAAAAAAAAAAACAGTAACAAAAAAGCCAACAATAGTGAAGCCAAACAACACCACGAACAATTACAGATAACAACCAAACAGCATACCTTACCCACGGTATGCAACACACTGGGCATATTACAATGCGATTGCTAACGCCCCCCTGGGATAGCCAAGTAAGACTCGGGCTATCAAGAGAAAGGTGCTGACAATTTTGGTATTATCGCAATTGTCAGCAATTTCTTCGCAGTCAGGGATACGAAATTGATTATGCTAGTACGAATAATACCCCATTGCCAAAGGTGAGGCATATCTTATCACCTCTGCTACTCTATGGGTTTGTAGAACCCGGTTGCAATACAACTCTACATTCGAGCACAAAATCTCTACCAGCGATTTTGGTAGCATCTGTGAACAATCATATAAAAATTGTTCTCAATAAATTGTGGCTGCTTTGTTGCCACATATCCCATCAATTGGGTTCCCCCAATATCACAAATGCCAAAATTGTGATTGCATCTAGTGCCGCAGAGAACGCCAGGACAACAAGAACCAGGTATTAAAGAGCAAATAACTCTGTGTAAGAATTTTCAAATTTTCTGAACAAATTTATGCAATTAAAGTCATAATTGAACTGCACATAGAGTTGTTCGCTCTTTCTTTTGAAATATATTACGCCCTTGAAGTGAAACAAATAAAAAGTGCTGGTAGAAATTATTTGTTGAGAAAATTTACACAATACGTAAATTTACGAAACCGACACCATCACTATCTCGCGCACTGTAATTTCGCCTAGAAACTCGCTCTCCGCTCCTTGACGTCATATCCAAGGAGTTATTTCAACCCTTAAAAAAAGGGAATAAGAATGAAATTTGATAAATTAATTAAAATTTACTTCACTTACCTTTCCTTAATTCCATTATCGCGTATGGTTGTGTTTTGTTTACATTTCACATTTCTGTGACAGATCAAGCAAGTGATCATATTCGTTATTTTTGAGAGGTACTCGGTATTTTATATTCCAAAAATACCAATTACAAAACGGAAAAATTAAGATACATTCACACCGAGCGATTTATCGGTAAAGTAATTACAGATCGGAATAGTTATCGTAACTATATTTTTGATCGCATTTTAATTAAATCAATTGCTTGAACGAAAATGTACTCCGCATTACTTTTTTGGAAATTATCAGTATTATTTGGCAATATTACCCAATTTCAAGCTTTTCACAAATTATTGCAAAATTATAAGGGAAATTTTGAAATTCGTTGAGATTTACATTTTTGCTCCGAATTCGTGAATAATCAAATTCATAATGGCTGGTGGATGCAGACATCAATCGTCACCACAAAGAACAAACAGCATGAATGCATTAATTTTGGAAAAGGCCACGGTGATAAAAAAGCATAAAGCGAATAAGACAATCGATAAAGGATGGAACCATTTCGACAAATCCGATAGAACTAGAATGTCGCCTGAATGTACTTAATTCGTATATTGAACAGGCGATGGTCTATAAATCAGAAGTCGACACTCTTTATTCCTCAAATGAGGATAGAGCTGAGTTGGAGGACTTATGTGTTTCAACGAAAAGTCTACTTCTTGACAAGTTGGGCAATAACCGAGAAGCGAGTTTTTCCAACTTGTCAGAGTAGATTGTCGAGCATGAAACTGCATAAATTCAGTGGAATAAAAGGATGTTATTGGCCTTTTTGAAAATCTTGTCGATAGCGACAATACATTCATCGATATCGAAAATTTTATCATTTGATTTCATGTCACTCAGATGAAGCTCTTGGTACTGTGAAAGCATACTAAATAACAGCAAAATTATGCCAAGGTGCCTGCGAGCTTAAAAAGAGTTTACGATGATCCATGTCTGATATTCTTCTATAATATCAGAAAACTCTTTGAGCTTCCTGAGATGGGTAAGCCTTCATCAACCTGTTTCGGCAATTTATGATTCCCTTTTACCAATTGGCGACGACAAAAACATAACGAATGCTATTCATCAGCTATTCATCCCGTTATGTCAAAAGTGGATCCAGTCACTCGTACTAAATGGGATGAACAGCTTGACTATGAAAAGCTGCTATTATGGAGTGACTGTGAAACAGATTTAAATAAAAGATATCAGCACATTTCGGCTGAAGAGGCTTCTGGTGCTAAACTAAAGGTCAGTAACGTCAATTCAAATCGTAAACCTGACAATAATACTAAAATGTCGCCATTCTGCAGATCTGCACAACATTACGTTTCTGCATGCCCTTCATTCGCTGACATTCCTGTCCAACAGGTTTGACTTTGTCAAAGGGGTGCCAACGTACCTAAATTGCCCAAGAAAAGGACATACTGTGACAAAATGTAAAACAACTAAATGTAGAGTATGCAATCGCTCTCACCACTAGCTACTTCATATGTATACGACATCGAATTAAGTTCTACACATCTATTAAGTTCTGAACCAGATCAGCCCTCTACTTCAAGTGCGTCTGTTAACCATTCGTCGTCAAACGAAGTAAGTGTGATTTTAGCCACGGCTATATTGAAAATCAAGGACAGATCTGGCCAATATATTCTAGCAAAAACAGTACTGGATTCCGGCTCGTAAATACATTTTATAACCGAGGAACTTGCACAGCGATTGCAACTCGAAAGAGAAGAAAGAAATCTCAGTCTAACCGGAATTGGAAAAACTAATTCTTCCGCCAAGTTTAGGCTTCAAGCTACCTTAAGATCTCGAATGAATGCTCACGAATTTACGTCTGACTTCTGGGTGCTCCGATCGATTTCCAGATATCAGCCAGATCATACTATTTTAACTGTTGATTGGAATATTCCGAAGAATATTGAACTAGCTGGTCCATTCTTTAATACGCCGTAGAAGGTCGACATGTTGATCGGTGCTGAGTTTTTCTTTGAGCTTTTGTGTGTTGGCCTAATAAGTAGAGATCCTGGTCTTCCCTTGTTCCAGAACTCTTTGCTAGGATGGATTGTTTCTGAAAAATACAAACAATCAAAGGTCAAAGAATCTAACGCCTGCCACTTAAGTTCGCTAACGTATAATAATACATCGTTGGACTCCATTGTTTGACGTTTCTGGGAATTAAAGGAAATCCCAATAGAGGTAAATGTTCCCTCCCTCAATAGAACATGCTCAGTGTCAGGAAAAGTTTTGTAATTCTATACAAAGATAACAAAATGGAAGATTCAAAGTGGCTCTTCCTTTTAAAGAAGACCCTAGTTATTGGTTCTCTTTTGAAACCGCAAATAGATGATTTTAATCTCTTGAGCGGCGGTTATCAAAAGATTTGGCAACGAAAGAGATGTACAATGACTTCATGAAAGA
>JAHXMU010000105.1:133570-177446 GCA_019455685.1 Philornis downsi | reverse complement strand
AAGCATCTTGAAATATATAAGCTGAACACAGTGATGGGACTTCGTCAGCTCCATTTTTGACTATAAGGTGCCTATTATATTTAAGCGAATTGTTTAAGGAAACTCTTCCAGTTGGAGCTGAGATTGTTCGCCGAGATTTCTGCGTTGATGAATTCGTTCCGAAGTAACGGAAATATTGTCATCTGCTGGCTTTAACCTCACTAAGTGGTTCACAAATTATCAGTCTAGCGACGACGCAACAGACAAAATTATGCAAATAAATGATGATTCTACTAATGATGATTCTACCCTTATGATATATTGGTTCCTTAACAACAATATATTCAAATATCGGTTAGATGATTCATTTCGGAAACTTAAGGCTACAAAGCGAATTATACTGTCCGTATCTGCCAGATTATTCGATCCTTTGAGGCTGCTAAGTCATCAGAGCTAAAGTCCTATTACAGGAATTATAGCTTGATTGGGATGAGTCAATTCCATTGACCCTTGCCACTTCGTGGGAAGATATCAAATTGGATCTGGCCAGAATTAGTATAATAGAGATTTCTAGACATGTGATGGCAATATTCACGTCTACATGTCAAATACATGGCTTTTCCAGATGCTTCTATTAGAGCATACGGTTGCTGCATATATGTAAGGAGTTCAGTTGCTGACGCGACTTATTGCCGATTATTAACAACAAAATCTCGTGTCGCCAAATTGTGGTCTAAGATCAAAACGATTTCGAAATCACGCTTCATTGGATTCGAACTCATGCATCAACGCTCGCTACATTTATCTCAAATAGAGTAGCAGACATTCAGGAATTATCTGAGGGCGTGTCTTGGCGGCATGTGCGGTCGAAAGATAATCCAGCAAAGATTGTCTCTAGAGGATGTAAAGTTGAAAGAGTCTATATGGTTTGAAGGTCCTTTCTTTATTCAACGAGAAATGAATAAGTGGCTCGTTAATCGTCATTTACAGTTGTCGGATGAATGTGATGTGAATAAAAAGTAGGTTTCACTAATCAGGGTAGGCTGGCGATTGCGTAATGCATTAATCCCCTGTAATGCGAAATTTCCTATTTTAATGCCGAAGAAAACGCACTTCGTGGCAATTTATCCGCGGAATTTACATTCGTAAAACTACCATGAGGGTTCTAAGGCGCTAGTAGCTCTTTTGCGTCAGCAAATTTGTCTGATAAACGCAAGAATGCAGCAGAATAGTTCGAACATGTATTCATTGCTTCTATTATAATCCCAAATTAATGAATCAGATAATGGGACCTCGTCGTAGGCAGTCTCGTCGTCGTGGAAGAAGAAAATCTGCCTTCCCTGAAGTGGATGACGGGTCGAGTACAAGTCGTGATGTAAGAAGAAGACGGCAAGATCCGAGTGGCCGTGATGAAGACGCCAACGGGCGTATTTAGAAGGCCAATCCATAAACTGGCCCTGCTACCTGTGGATTGAAAACCTGCGGTCCTTCAATGGGGCCGGATGGTTCATTTGTATAAAATAATGTTCGCGTTTCCCAAACCTTTTTCTCTTTCCTCCTTTTAAATGAATTATTTATAAATTACATGTCAAATCTTTCGTTAAAGTCCTATCAATTGTCTCTACTTTCATTGGTGTTCGTATTCAAGGCTTGGGAAATTTTTCTTACTGTATAGGTAGTTACTGTAATTTAAGACCATATTAAATATAAAATAAAACCGCACTTGTGAATTTGAAAGGAAACCAACCGGTCTTCAATTTTTTTCGATAAAAAATCTTATTTACTTGAACAGCCCAAATACTTTTCGCTATCATTAAAGTCTTCAAAAAGCTTACGGCAAACATACTCATTGTGAAAGCGCAGGGCCTTTCACAATAAATTTTTCAATATATTACAACTTGAAGTGATCATTTTGGCGTAATAAGTATTTCATTGTATATTTTTTTTTCAAAAAAAAAAAAAAAATATATATATATATGTATATACATATATATCGGAGATTGATCAATAAAACACGAAATATGTATTATTCAGTCAGAATTGTTGTATCGCCTTTAAAGTAGGCCCTTCCGAAATGATACACCTATGTCGATGAATAATCCAACCATCAAAACATTTTTAAATATATTTTCCCAAAAAATCATCTTTCCGTTCCCGTCGCGAATTCTGTTTTAAGTGGTAAGTTGAGTTTTGGAAAGTGAAAAAAAGTCAGACGGAGCCATATCAGATGAATACAGCGGTTGCTTGGTGATAGTTATTTAATTTTTTGTCCAGAAATTTGTTTACAGTCATAGCTTTGTAAGATGGTGCGTTCCCAAGGTGCAAAATCCAGCATAATACCCACATAATATTCTTTATTTACCGTCTGACCTTCTAGCAAGAATTCCGAGTGCACGACACATCGATAACCAAATAAGTCAAATCATCACTACTTTGTCTTTTGATCGACTGGCGTATTGTTTTCTTTTTCGGTTCAGTTGGAAGGGGCAATTACGAAGCTTGTTAACTAGTTCGCCTTTCAAACTGGCAAACCAATGCCTCACCAGGACTCTACATAAGTGGAGTCCGAAATGACCAGTTCTGTGGGGGCTGTGCGTTTACGCAAATGTATTTTTAAATAAAATTTAGATCTTTCGGAACTAATCGAGTGGTAACACTTGCACAACCACGTCACTTTATCGATGTTAACTACGTTTGAAGACGTTGATGGCCGACCAGACCGAGGCAAATCTTCAAATGTATCTCGACCGCTTTTGAATGCACTGAGTTACGCATATGCACGTATTGTTGATAAAGGCGATCCGCTGTAAGAAAATAAACAGAATTTTGACAATCCCTTTAAGCGGGCTTTTTAAATGATCAATTCTCAGTACTTTTTTTGGTAAAAGATATTTATCTTCACCGTGAGCTAATAAAAAAACCTGTGCACCGACAATCACTCTGCATCATGTGACAATATTTTGTACTGATTGAAATGTAATCAATTTCAGTTTAACTTATTAATCGTGGAACATGCATAAACTACTGACAGTTGGAAAAATTTTTCTATTGTCAAATATGTGAGAGCTTACAATCTTTTTTTAATTAGGGGACATTGTGCAATAGCTACGTTTTTCCCGTAAGTTATGTATGTATGTAGAATTTTGAAATTCCATACATTTATTAGATACAAATCTATTTCGTTATTTTGTAAAACATTTCAATTTGAACTTAGCCTATACACGTTATGAAAAAATAGAACTAATATTCCTAAAAAATATTATATTATTTACTTAATTATTAAGTTATTACATTAAGTAACTAATTATAAATGCTTCCAAGTTCAAGCGTTGTTTTATTTTTCAGTTCTTAAAAAAATCCTTCAAATCTGACCTAATGTTTCAGATACGATAGCTCCTGCCATACCAAGCGTTTACATCATGTTTTCTTTTACCATGTAAGTTCCCAACACTTATTAAATTTAGGTAGAACGATACCATGGGTTTCTTACAGGTTCTTCCCTATTATGCTATCACGATGTTTGCAACAGAATGCCATATGTCAATATTTCTCTAATCAGTGAGTAAATTTAATGTGTGACCAATATGCCGAAACAACGTGTTATCAATAACACTTTCAGAAGATTAATCCGTGTGTCTGAAAGCGTATTTACCACGGACTTGCCCTAGATTTTATCTCATCATGAAGCATGAAATGGTAGCATTCAGGAGTGTTCAGACACACTTATGTTAATGAATTCATCTGATTGGCAGCCCAAAATGTAAAAGCCGCTGTTATTGATGTCATACACTTCCCTTGTCTCGCTATTAGCAATATATATATATATATATATTATATATATATATATATATATATATAATTGTACCCTAATACCTTCAAACAGGCTTTATTACACTTTTATGCCCACAACTAAATTGGATAATCGTTGACTCAAAAACGAGTCGTTTGCAAAAAACACAGACAATCTAAAGCGTAGCTTCGCAGCGATAATCACAATTCGACATTAATATTATTTAGTACTTTCAATTCAGTCATGGAATATAACGCAGTGAAAGAATGGATACAAGTCTTTCAATTTTATTGCTGAAATTTGTCACCTTCGATGGCTTCACTTCTGTCAAAAATGCATATTTTCGAACTAATCCCATTTTTAGCTTGCTGGTACAGCATTTAAGAGTTCCAGTCTCCAATGAACTGATTCCCATGTTATTCCATTGCTTAAGGAAATCATACGTTCAGACAAAGCGAAGACGGATCCGGTCATGAATTTAGCTGCTGGACCAGTCAATAGTTGCACATGTCCCAAACTAAATAATTCCAATGACAACTGAGGATTATGAAAGCTAAAAACACATGTTTAACGATCCATTCGGATTGGAGTTATAGAAAAACATGGCTGATACGTGACTCAGTAAAATGTATTTAAATTTGGATTAGGCTACATCAAAACTTGGACTCACATTATATGAATATGAGTAATAAGTGGAATATACTAAAATTTTATAGATTAGTAGTAATATTTTGATGGTGGGTATCCGCTTTGATCAATTGTAGCAGGTCATCCGACAAATTTTTCCGATAATTTGATCTTCTTTTCAATAAACTTTAATTAAATTGCCTCGATGCGTAAAACGTGTTAATTACGTCTGGCTATGTTATCAGAAATTATTATCATTTATTCATTATAATGTTCCCTATCGTTGTGATGTTATACATAGATCTCAGTTTTTCCTAGCAACAAGTTAAGAGAATGAGTTCATGATGTAATTAAAATGTAAAGGTTTGTAACTTGGTACACTAGCCTATAAAAATAATTTCCGTAGATTAAATATGTGAAATAAAAATGATTAATTTTAATTTAAGCATGAAAATAAGGATTTAAAAAAAACTGCGAATCTTTAGACGTCGAAATAGTTAATTTTTCGATTATGTGTTTTTTACAATTCATAAATAACGAAGATTAAAACTTACTGAAGAACATTATTAACCAGCTTACACCAGATTATTTCCCATTTCAGTGACTGCATATAATTAATTTACTTGGTATTAATTTAAATCGCCTAAACAACGTTTTCAATTTGAGCTTGAAACAGTTTTGGTTTCTGTTGATCGAGATGCACTTTATTCTTGGTGGCAAATTGTAATTTCCGATTCTGGCTATATCAAAAATGTTGCAGATCTATTGTAGATATTGAGAATATGAACTATCAATGAAAAGGATAAATTAAATTATTGAAATTCGGTGAATAAGCTAATGTATAATTTGTAAAACTTGGTCTCACAGATTTTAAACTATTTGCGAAAATCCACTTATGTTGATTATGAAAATTTAACCAATTTACTTAAATAAAATTCAATCTATCAGATAAAGTGTGTTGTCCTCCTAAACGTTAGTAAAAGTATAAAAACTATAAACGCAGAATTGTCGTACATTTAAATACGAATTCGTTGCGTGGTACCACAGAGGCCGCATCTCAATGGTCAATAATGTAACGATAATTAGTAAACCATATTTGAGATAATTTGCGAAAATGTTTTCACAAGAAAGATATTTTCTAAATGACTTCAAATATTCAAGAACAGTTATTACTTCCTCTTATAGTTGGTCCAGCTTCTGCATTTCTCCTCTTAAAACAACTCTATGAAACAATTTATATATTAGATATTTATTTACTTATTCACTTATTATACTTAGTGCAATGTCTTAAATAGAGGTTGGTTCTACAGCAAAGAGACGAATAATTTTGTTTTTAGCAAAACCCAAGAGTGCGATCAACATTTAACTTTAAATTAACGAGATTTTGCTAAGTTACAAGGTTTGCCTTGCCTTTACCTTGTTTTTGACTATGTTTTGAGTCCTCCTAACTTGCGTGGCTCTATTGGAGCTGTTGTAAGATGTTTAACACCTTCCCACTTCCCAATATTCTCTGACTGAATTTCATTCATAAGCGCTAGAAGATAATATTCAAGTGAAATCCCGTTTCCTATGCATGTTCTGTCGCCACTCCATTTAAAGTGAAAACATTATAACATTTTCGGTAATATACTTATAAGCTTGTGGAATGAAATTATAAAGTAAAAAGACAGAATTTTACAATTTTACAAATATATTATCAAATAGTTTACAATGTAGAAACATGTAGCTCCGATCTCAGTGTTGGAAATCAATACAAGAAAAGCTTGTTCACGAGCAAATAATGTCTCGTGGTATTCTTGCTAGCTTTACTGTAAAACAGAATTATTAGAGTAGACATTTTTATATGTTGATTAGGTATGTGCGATTAATTAATCAATTAATCATTTATTAATCTAATCGAACATTTTTTGGGTTGTATTGTCTCCCACTCAAAATCTCCTTGTATATTTTTTTTTCAAATTAAAAAATTGTACCTTGTATATTTCCATTCACAAAATATTAAAATTTTTAATAAATTATTCAAATTTGATTAACCAATATTTAAATTACTTGATAAATTATGACTCTGAATGATTAGAACTCTGGGTAATCAGTTAACTGATTTAATATAAATATGGATTAATTACTAAGTTTGATTAATCGTTCTTTCCATTTAAAACAATTAATTAATTTTTTGGTTTAACCATTAAAGAAATTGTGAAGAATACAAAAGTCTCTTAAGCGGAATTGTCTAGATTACATTTGTTTCAATTTATTTCGCGTTTTGCTTTTGTAAACTTTTTCGGAAACTGAATTCAAGTTCTGAATCACAAAATCTGTTCTTGTCGTATGTTTTGATTCCGCAGGTTTCTAATCATCAGTATAATTGATGACTTTGAATCTTATAAATTTGTTTAAAATGGTGTTACAATGCTATAAGAGATATGCCTAAATAGTTTGAAAAAAATATTTTACTGATCGCAATTTCCCTATTAAGCCTAACCACAAGGATTTGTGATTTTGATTTAGGAACACCAGATGATGCAGCAGTTTCTTTTTCATTAATTGTCCGATAGGGAAATGAAAGATTTGAATAAAAAGCAACTGGAAAGACCAATTTCATTTTTCTTAAGTGATGTATATATATGTATGTATTTTAAGCAATTCCCATGCGTGAGGATAGTAGCAAACTCCCGCAAATGGAGATATGCATAATAGCAACGAGTATAGCAGCAAATGGGATAAGAACGAATTCTTAGCAAGTTTCTTAAGGGAACCATAGATCGAGTTTTTTTTGGATCCTCCGCCTTAGTTTAGTTTCTATTAAATTTATCCATTCTTCACCCTTCCATATAATTGAAGTCATCCTCAGTATGCTTTTTGAAAGTGGTTTGTATTAAAATGTTCCACAGCATATGGAAATGTGAAGATTAACTATTTTGACAGATTTCAATTTTATATAAAGTTGGTTTATCACTTTTCATGCAGTATTATTGAAGAGCAAATTTTGCTCAACGCGTGGTGGTTTCCTTCGACTACGCCTTCGTGCCGACTTCATATTGGTGAACAAATGTTAAAAACTTGTGCGAAACAAATTTTCTTGTATACTATGAGTGAGATAAAGGAGAGCTTCTCACATTCCATGATTGTATACGCATTCTATTTTTAAACTCACTAAAAGGGGCATATTGCCTAACGACGATACCGAACTTTAGTTTAAGAAGCTTTTACTAGGCTTTCAAAGTGTTCATCAGCACGAAAGGGAAAGATACCTATCGCGTCTCTTTGGCCATATATAGATAAATTACAAATATCAGTATAAAAATCGTGCGACTTGCCCCTTCCTGGCTGGTATATTTTAAATGTATTAAGTTACTAAACATTAAAAGTATTAAGTATTTACTATAATTATTGTAATTCGTGAACGTTTCAATACTTAATTAGCCACCCTTATCTTGAACTTCATAGAACTTCAGTAATGCAAAAGTTAAAATCTGAATTTAAAAGGCAAAGACGTGAATTGGACAACGGATTTTATAACATTGCGTAATGGATTTTATAATGTATAATGTGAAAATGATCCGATTCGTTTAGATTATAAAAAATATCGTAAAATGTCTGAGTTGTTGTCCCTCTCTTGAAATCTGATTGTTACGCGCTAGATGAAGAACAAACATTAGACACAGTATGCGCAATACACAATTTCTTGATATAATGTATATATAATCTATATATATATATATATATATATATATATATATATATACAGATTATAAATAAGAACTAATTACACTAATCATTTTGAATAGAGTTAGAATTACAAACAATTGTAATCTACACAAACAATATCGATCGTCGCTAAAGCGCTCGATTAACTAAGGTTTGACTTGCTGCTTGCATCGCATTATTGTACACTTATACAAGTTATCACTCACTCACCACTTGTATCTCACCCTCGCTCTCTTTATATATGTGTCCTCCTTTATGCTAAATCGAACTTCTGTGTAGTCCACACTTTTCAAATCCATTTCATTTTCCAACACCTACCTGCGCTATTCGTATCATACTACTCAACAAATAAACACTTTATAATCTAAATTTTTCCGCCATCTACTAAAACTATACGAAAAGAATCATTCACCCACTCACCACATTGTTGCAGCTACTCCTGGAATCTTCATTTATATTTTTCTGTACAATAATTGCAGAAAAATTGGACGGATCGTTCTCCAGATCTAGATCGTCATCGATGTCGAGCATAGACATGTCTTCCGCAGAATCTGTTACCTGTTTGGCTTTTATTGAGAGTTATGTTAAACGGAATGGTATGTATGTCAAGCCATGTTCACATTACATGTGGTTAAAGGCCGCTTAAGCATAAAATCAACTGACGGTATAGGATATCAGAGAATTAACGCGAAACAATTTGTACATTTCAGACATGCTATCTGTAGTGCCAACTTTATGGGTTGGTACAAGTTTTGGCTCAATACTTACGTTGGTAGTCACAATGCCGGAACGTGAGGTTCGAAAATCACAACCTGTTTTGGTTACAATAAACGGTAAGTTCAAAGTGATATTTGTCTGCAACAGTGATGGAGGATATTTGTCATTGCAGGTGGTCCAGTTTTGCGTCTAAAAGGATCAATAACATCAATGTCATTTTTGGATACGTTTGGTACGATAATACCGGTCTCTTCCGAACCATGGCGAGATGACAGTAGGGATGCAAAAAAAGACCGTAAGTATTAACAAAATGATTTTAACTAAAACAGCTACAACATATGCAGTGGAAATTGATTATATTAAACCGACCAAGATTATAACAAAATTTCAAGTACGCATTTTAAACAGAACTTTTAATTCTAAGTGTTCTGTTATATTTTCTTACACCACCTATTACGGTTATCCTTTAATGCCATATGCTTGTCGTCGTAATTACATTTTTTTAATTATTGCCAGGATAATTAAAGTTGTTGGATTTTCCATTATAATAGTTTAGTTTTATAGAATTGATAGTACAATTTTAGATTATGAACAGCTGTACAACTTTAAAAAAACCGAAATACAATACAACAAAGTAGCCAACTTAATAAAAAATTTAATGATTTCACAGCGGTATTTTTGCAGTCTTAGGCGCGTTTATTCTTCATTATACTTTATTGAAAATAAAATAAATTACATTTTTCGTGAAAAGACATCCAAAGAATTCAAAGAAGAATAAAATACTAGTTCAGAACTAGTCCAAAACAAGTATTTTCCTATTATAGAACTAGTTCCTGTCCGTACAAATAACTATAGATTGCGATATCACAGGCTTGGGGGAAATTGTCCCCTCACTACCTCTTTGGAACGGGTTATGCACTAGTAAATATCAAACTAGTTTCATACTATTATAGACAAAATTAACCTAATAATATAGTGGTTGGGAATAGTGGTTCAGAACTGATACTGTGTTGATGCAATTTAACTAGATTCTGACTACTTCAAGTGGAAGCTGTAGGAAACCAATTCTTTGAGGGGAAGTTGAGTTCTATATATATAGAGATTAAATTACCTACTAGAGAAACAATATCTCTCTCGACTCCAAAAGATACAATTTTCGACTAGTAGGTTCAAGCAGATTTTTCTTGTTTGACAGCATTTTAGTTCAAGTTCGTGCTATTTACCGGCTGTCAGCTATATAAAATTAATGACAATGGCCTCTATAATAACACCTTTCAAGCGTAGTGTAAATCTTCCCCTCAAACGTTGGAGATATTTAGTTTGTATGAGCTTACAGAGAGTATGAGGTGAGCGAGTTCGTTTTAACTTTGCGGTAAGTTAAAAAAAAAAAAAACATACATATTTAAAACATTGTTTGTAATTTCAATACGAGTGTCGCATACATACATTCCAAAATCTTATTAAAATATCTTTCAAATAATGTATATATGTACATTGTATGTTACAATACTAGTATTTTTGTTTTAGTTTAAGATTTTATTGGAAAGAAATGTTCAGATTTTAAATTTTGAATTAGCCGTATGCAAATTTTTATTGTATGTAAAACACCAGTATTATATTATAATGTATGTACATATGTTTAGAGGAATACTTATCGAGATGTTGCTGCTGCTAATATCCAGAAAGAAGAGACCGAACCGACCAATATTTTATTTTCAACAAGCTGCACTTTGCTTGCATTGAGTGCTTATTGATTTGTTCTAACATATTGGAAAATATTACCGCTTCAAAAATACACCTATACCTCTATCTCCTTGCGTTCAATTATGCTTATAATATTTCACATTTTAAACCAAAATGACTTAAAAATGTATAAGAAATGCAATGAGTAATGAGGAATAGGTGTATATTAGCATTGTGCAGTCAACAGTACATTCGATCGGTCAACAGCATAAACAATTGACCGCACACTTTAGAGTGAAAACACTGTGCAGTAAATGCATTATGAATATTGTCACTCAAAAGTGTTCACTCGATAAATGCATAGAATTGTATATAGGTAAATCAAAGTGTACACTATATGCAAATAGTGTACATACGTATTTTAGGAAATAAAATAAATTCTAAACAATGATAATAATGAATAAATATAAGTAAGATATTGATAATTGGTTGAGAAATTGAAGGATTTCTCAACAACATACATAGCTCTATATCAGCACATTGGGACGAAAACTCTAGTTAACTTATTTTAGACTTTAATTTTTTAAAATAGCAGATGGTGATTTGGTGGACTATAATATGTTATATTTATTAATGTTGGCTACATAATTTAAAGATTGGCATCTAAATTAAGTACGTCGAGCGTTTATGAAATCTCACAAATCGTTTAACGTCCATTTTATATTTTTATTAAAAAAATGTTCCTCAATGTATCAATTGAAATTTTTAGCCATTTGGGACCTTTTTTTGATAAGCTTTCCAACGGTATATAAGATATATATCGTCACGTTCCATGCTTAGATATCGGATATACTTATAAAAAAAAGTTCTTGCTTGGAGGGGCAATATCTACTAAGCTGTGACCAAAATCTATGCGACTATTGCACATAAATTATATTTATTTGCTATCTATCTATCCACTTGTTAAAACTATTTTTGGAGTTGTGATCCTGTAACCTGTAACCTTTTGGTGCTGCGTTCCCTAGCCATGAACTAATTTCGTTTCAACTTCATAATTAGTTCGATAACTAATTCCTTTCAAGCTATTCCGCATTTCCATCGTTCAATCAATAAAAATAATTTATGTTTTCAGTATTTTCCTGAACCGCACGTTCAGGATAGTACACGCGACTATCGTTTGCATGACCGCGGGTTCAATCCCACATACAGCCACCTTGTCACCTCGATATGTCTGACGAACACTTCGAGTAGTCGAGTAATGCTTCTCAAACTGTGACGTTCGGAATCCTCGTTAAACTGCAGGTTCCATTAATAATGCATGTAACCTCACTGAATGTGACAAGTTCTCATATACCTTAATCAAGGTATCCTTTACTAATTTTGAAACTCCACTTTTACGAACTCTTTAAACTTTAATGGTGTATTCATTTAATTAGTATACTAGCATGCATTTTATAGTCCAGTATATATTTTACTTTTATTTAAATTCCATTACTGAAAGCTTTAAAGATTTTTAGCTTGTTCGTTAAAATGTTACGGGAGGGAACGTAAATTTGCCGGATCAAATCTGTGCTTATAAGGAAAACTCTCAATTAATTGTTTTGAGATGTTGAATGTTTCAAAAAACGCTATTAGGAAAATTTGTTTTAACTTTCAATATATGCAGAATTTTGAGATCGCATTTAAGCAACAATCAATTGTTAGAAATATCAGGAAATATTTCTAAAATCGCTGTTTTGCTATAAATTGTGAACTTTACCGAATGTTTGTCTAAGGAGAGTACGCAAACATGTGTCTAAATATGGACAAAAATAATAAGCAATAATTCCGTTCAGTCTTAACTCCACTGAAGTTGTCTTTCCTTGTAATCATAGGAATAATTCTGCATAATTTATTTCATTGTTTAAAATATTATAATCATAAATTATTGAAGAGCAAGATTTGTGATATTTGAAGGATTATAGGCCAAAAGCAGGGTATCCGTCGGGAAGGTCTTGACAGTTCATATTTCATAGTCTTGACAGTCGTAAATTAGAGACGTGGCAAATTTATTATGGAAAAATATTCGATAAACCAACGTGTTTTAATCGTTAAAACATTTTATCAAAATCAATCATCGATTACTGTGACGAAGAGAAAGTTACGTGAAATTTTTGGGAGAAACAACGTGCCAGCAAGACGGTCTATTTATCGTGTAGTGAATGATTTTGAAGAAAGAGGGCCTGTAGCCGATAGGGCCAAGCATGCTCAAGAAAGTGTTCAAAACAATCCATCAACCTCAATTCGACGCCGCGCTCAGGAGCTTTGTCTTTAAAGAACCACTTTGGCCACAATTTTGCACAAGGATTTGCATTTGTTTCCATTTAAGATGCAGTTGACACAAGAGCTTCTTCCACAAGACCATTTACACCGCCATACATATGCCAATAGGATGTTCATGAAAAAATCATGGAAGTGACGAGGCACATTTTCATTTGAATGGATATGTGAATAAACAGAATAGTCGGTTCTGGGCAATGGAAAACCCTCAAATTATTCATCAGTCACCGTTGCATCCATTAAAAGTGACAGTCTGGTGTGTAATTTGGTCAGGAGGAATCATTGGACCTTACTTCTTTGAAACTGAAAACGGCGTAACGGTAACTGTCAATAGGGAGCGATATCGTGATATGATTGAAAATTTTTTAACGGCACAACTGCATGCTTTGGACATGATTAACATGTGGTATCAACAAGACGGTGCCACATCGCATACGGCCAGGATTACAATGGAATTACTGCGATACCTTTTTCCACAACAAGTTATTTCAAGAAATGGTGATGTTGGTTGATTGGCCTCAACGGTAGCCTTGTTTGACTGCTCCGGACTTCTTTTTGTGGGGATATCTGAAAATCAAGGTTTATGCAAACAAACCAGAAATGCTTGAGCAACTCAAACAAGATATTCGTGATGAAATTAATAAAATACCGCGTGAAATGTGTGAGAATGTAATGAAAGATGTGCTTAAAAGAGCTCGCATTTGTGAGGCTAACGGAGGCGGACATTTATCTGATATTGTATTCCATACATAATTGCGGACATTAAATAAAACATTTATCAATATAAGATCGATTGTCTTTCATTTAATCAAAAATTATAAACAAACAAAGTAGTATACCTTCCCGACCTCTGGTACCTGGGTCTGGGTAGGGTCTGATGACATGAGCTACATATATGACTAATCATCCAGAATTCTTCCATATGTAAAAAAATATCAACCCACATGAAGTATCTCCCCAATGTTGAAAGTTTCGGCCAAAGTTTGGATTGCAGGAATCCAAAATGTGATCCTCATTGATCCCAATTTTTACCCAAGTGTGTGTTATTCAAATAAAAATTATTAGTGCCGTCGCTTTAAATGTGCAATTTCAAGATCCTAACAAATTTTCAGGGCCTTTCAGTACATCGATTACACTTTTGGGTAGGTTTTGGGCCTCATAAAAAAGCAAGTGTCAAATACTCAAAATTAAAAGCGGTCTTACTTAAAATTAAAAAGATTAACAAATTGGAATAATTGAGATATGATGATTTATATTATCGTATTATTATACCATTTTATAAATATATTCACAAAAATTTTATTTTCTGAATTTTTCACGGTTATGAGAATTTTAACAAAATTTTTTGCATTTTGCACAATTTTTTGGCCATTTGGCATAATTGTTAGCTTATGGCAACACTGACGAGTTGGTAGGTGTATTGATAAGTATGTCGATTTGAATTGCTTGCTCAGTATGCCGATTATGACGACCATATAAATCATTGTGCATTGAAAATCCAAACATCAATAAAATCACTAAATGTGAAATTTTTGAATGGCTATTTCTATTTCAATGGAAATTCACAGAAACATAGTTTAGGTTAAGTTTAATAGTAGTTGAGCAGCGGTTGTTTCTTTATTTGAATAATAGCAAAATAGAAAAAAAAACAGAAAAAATTTGAAAAAAAAATAATATTTGCTGTGGAAATTATCCAAACCCTCTAACAAATATGTTACCGGGAACTTGTTAAACAATTTCGGTGTTTGATCTAACCGTATTCAGCTTTATGAATGTTTCTAGCTTGTTTCCTTTCCAAATACATATGTCCTTTTTAATTTATATTCAAATTGAATTAACCACAATTCAACGCAAATAAACTTAGCTTCTTATCTCTAATCACGGTATGAATATGAACCGTATATGTACAAGTCCAGCAGTTCAGAACATGTCCAGCAATTGGCTCCGGTAAACAGGAATGGGTTTGGAAATAAATTGGTTTCCGCAAATTCCGATTCGCCTATCTGATTGGTAATATGATTGGCAGTTATCTAATGTAAACGTCAATTCATGAGGTTAGCATAGAAGGTATTGATTATTGAGATGATGATTTATTCTAATCCTGTTAATGGGTGAAATGGATGCATACGTTGACGAATTCTATTGTAGTATATATTAAAACGATCATAGGCTTGAGGAATGAGTCGACGAGAGAGGTAGACAAGACTGCGAGTCGGCAGTTCACATTGGATTGTACGTCAACAGCAGTTCCCCGCTATGACTTTTAATTAGGTGCATGCAAATGATATAATTACCAGAAGGGTTGGAGTCTATGTACAATTGTGAGCTTCGTCTCCAGCATAGCTTGTAATATCGATATTATTTCTGTGCATTTAGCCCAACAGTTTAACCATTTTGTTCCTCAGGCCGTTGTTTCTCATTCTGATAGCAGTTTGCTATTCTCGTATTATGCGTTATGCGAATGTAACACATTGAAAAAATCTAGATGTTATAAAGGTCAATAAAAGCTTCCGGCACTATTTGCCTGTGTAGGAAAAAACTCTCACAGCTAGTTCGGTGGTATACACTTCAGTTCTTCAGGAAAAAATGTGATTAAAAACGTGTTCATTATCATACAAACAGCTCGATTTAATAATTGAGCCGTTTCTTCAGTCCTTGCCTACAGCATAGTCGCGATTGGTTTTCTAGTCTATATTAGTTTTATTCTGATACAACGCAGTCCCATTACTCTGTCATCATTAATTGTTTTTCCAGGAACGCCAACCAAAAGCAGCAGTCGAACAAGTCCTACATTTACACCAACAACTGCCAATACAATATCAAATACATCTGGTGGTAATGTGAGTACCAGTGCCAGCAGCAGTGGTATTAGTGGAAGCGTTAGCACCGGTCTAGATACCATAGCTGATAGACAATATATCGTAATTGCAAGCGAGAAGCAAACCAAAGTCTTCGATATTGCAAATCAATGTTGTGTTAATCGCATTCAATTATCTGAAATGGATTTTGCGGTTAAAGCAAAAACTATCACATTGAAAGGTTTGACGGCTACCGACTTCCCCAAAGTTACCCAAGAGAGTTGATTACCTTCTCCGTTTATTCCAGATGGAACTTGCCTAGCAACCTATCTTTCCAATGGCCATCTAATGGTTCATAGTCTTCCTAGTCTAAAATTGATATTGGATACAGAATTCTTACCGCTAATGGACTTAAGGTAAGTGCACTTGGATTAGCAACAAATCCTCAGGGATTTGAGATGTTTCTTGGATTCTTTCGTGGGATTTGTAGATGATCATTTAGTTACATCTCGTACAACTAGAATTGAAACTGACATAAAGCTTGTTCTCATTTCTCTTCATGTTGCGTAGTTTTCAAACCAAATGCAAACAGGGAATTGTGGATCCAATGCTTTCCATATGGGGTCAACAAATCATTGTTCACGAAGATATAACACAGTATGTGTTATACATTAACCCATTCCCCTGTAGGCTACAGTTTGTGTCTGATATATTTGTTCTCCTTTTCTTTTCTTTCTTTTCTTCCGACACTTTTAGGATATCAAAAATATTTTGCTTCAGTAACAAAGGTCATGGTCTGTACATGGCATCACCCACCGAAATACAAAAGTTTACAATATCGTCAGAGTTTTGGTGAGTGGCAATTGCCGGCTGATATACAAATAAAATCTAATTGGGCCTACTTGTTTCTGGCTTAAAGTCAATTTATTTTAGAAATGATGGGATCATTGTACACGGTTCAAGAGATGCCAGAGCAGCCAAAGGAGAGTTTCTTCAAAGGATTGTTTGGCGGCGGTGCCAAGAATCTTGATAGAGAGGAACTATGTAAGTACTGACAGAAGGTGGATGTATTTGCGCACGCTAATTTGCCATTTAACAGTTGGAGAGCAAAGCGGGAAGGCAAATCGTTCTGTTGCTAAACACATTCCGGGCCCAACACTCGATCAATTGAATCAGAGAGCTTCGACCGCTGCTTCTGAAATCAGTCGCGCCCATTTATTGGCAATGGAACGTGGCGAAAAACTTAATTTGCTGGAAGAGCGCGCCGAACGCATGGCCAATCAAGCTCAAGATTTCAGCGGCACAGCGCATCAATTAATGCTTAAATACAAGGACAAAAAGTGGTATCAGTTGTAAAATATCTATCACAGGAGCCAATTCTACCACAGTTATTGTAATATTGCTTTTATAACAACAAGAACAACAACAACAACAACAAACACTTTCTACTACATTAAAGTACACTTATTTAATTTCTGTTTTCAAATCGTCATGTTATTTATATATTAAAAAAGTAAAATATATTAAACTACAACAAAAAAATGTTTTTAATAAAGTATAGACCAATAAAACGTGTTACAGATTTACAATGTAAGTCTTTCATTTTACAATATGCCAGAAGTACATACAAATTCCAAACAGAGGGTCACCTTTAGCTGCCGAAACGGTTAATTTAACCTGGTATTTAGTAACATCTCCTATTTGTAAATAGATCTATATTAACTTTGCCGTCATATAAATTATTGAACAATAAAAAGCAAGATAGACATGTTGCGATTGTTTGTTAATTCATTGCTTAAGTCGCTTGAGCAATAGTGACAATACAGCAATGAGTTTCTAACTTTGTAAAAACAGGGACTTGAACGATCTTTTATTTTAACAGAATGGCGCTACATCCCTCGTATGCCATCAAACCATCAATCCTTGGTGCGATAAGTTCCGAAATTTCTTAATTACTCATTTTGACGAAGAAAATTGTTGTCCGCGGAGATGCAACTTGACGTCGACAACCTATTTTTAGCTGAAGTGAACTTTACGCCAAGGACAAAATGTACGCCAAGACAAATGTATTCAATTCCCCTTAGCTTGTTGGAAACGCCCTTAGAGTTCTAGATAATCCTGAAAGTATTTTCTGCATTCATCGATTCCAGATATGTGCACTTTAGATTTTTGAGACATTTCTCTATCATGGTGGACACTTTTGTCTTTTTGGTGGGAATTTGTAATCGAAAGAATCTAAGTTCATAAAAATGAAAAATTTAAGATTTTTGCACAAATTTAATATTTTAAAACAAAAAATAGACCTTCTTTTGAGGCCATTACGGCCCTACTCCATAGACATTTAAAGAGGTTGGCTTTTGTTCTGAGGGTTTTACCTTGAAATCCAGATCATTCGTTTGTTCTAACAAATTGATTTTATGTAGAGGATCTCTTTAAGATCTTAAGAAATAATCTGAAGAATTTCGTTGGCAGATAACCTATTTATTCAGGATCTTAAGTATATAATATTGCTCGAAATATTCACAAGGTTGAGAAAAATTCTGAAATATGCTGAGGAATTGGTTGACCTGAAATTTGTATTCGACCCAAACCACCATACTGACAACATCACCATCCTGCCCCCTTAGTATAAACGAATGCCGTTACTTCGGTAAGCTGAATATTTTCGAGAAAAAACAGTTATTAAATAGGTTAAAATAGTTATTATAATAGGTTATTTGCCGTAGATCTAAATTTACCAGGTCTAAAACATCGCAGAAAAGGTCCAATCAGGTCAGATAGAATAAGACAAATAGAATGGGCTTTAATCGATTACGCGTTACTCTCGACTGAAGCTTATAATCCATAGATAAAAACTAACTCCCTCACAGCTGATACGCATATTTTGATACTTAAGGTAAGTGTACTTGGATTTGCAGCAACAGAGTAGTATATAAGGGTACAAATTTTGGAGTAGTTGAATGCGTATTTGTAGAAGTGTTTTTAAGAAATGAAAAAAATTTAATTGGTACTTGCTATTTGCCCCATGGAGACCTAAGTGCGTTTGAAGCTGAGGTGTCAGATTTGCTTATACGTTACAAAAATATAATACTAATGGGAGATTTTAATAATAATTTGTTTGGCGTTTCGAACGCCAACAACCTCAGACTTATATGTGATAGGCTTGGTGTTTCCATTAGACATTACGACGTTCATCATCAATCGTCTTCATTAATTGATTACTTTTTGGTCTCATCTAATGAACGTATTGAAGCTTCTGGTCAATTCATATTTAATGCCTGCTTCAGGTCTAAAAACACCGGTACAATGCAATTTTTGTTGGCTATTTCCGTTTTCCACTGTGTTACTACTAAATTAAGTAGCGATTCGCAACTATGCAGTTGTCTAAATCCAAATTGCGTCTCATTCAATAGATTGTTTTCCTGAAAGTGTTTATTCAGCTGATGATGCACTACTTTTTCCAAAACTTTGCTAACAGTCATCACCATATTGATTTAATGAATTTCCTGTGGATCGCTGGTATTCTTAATTTTCTTTATTGGAACAATACAGGATTCTTTCTAACCTTCCAGAAAAATTCCCGTTTGTAGGGAAGACGTAATGAGTTGACGTAGTTGAGCTCCAAGTATATCGAAACTTTGTAATAACATCTTGACTGTTAGAAAATGATGATCCTTTTTACTGTTCATTGACTTCATTATATTTTTTAAACTTACTATGTCTATTAATTAATGCGAACTTAAATTGCAAACATGGTTTCTCTTCCATTAAATTTTCATATTAAACGTACGGTATCGAGTTTACAATATGCATTACACTGCTAACAAAAAACAAATTAAGTTCATTACAAATAGTTATTTTCATCAGTTATCTTTTTCCCGTTGATAATTATTTCGTTGATTTTTTCTGTATCTTTTTTCAATACATCCTCCTTGATCGCTTTCCACATGGTTTTCTGGTCTTCGCAATTGTTAATTTTATGCTTTAAATATATATTTTTTTCTCGAGCGATTTCTGAGACATATTCATTTCTAAATGCTCTACAAAGGTTCCAATGCCAATCATCATTGAACCAAATTGCCACATGATATAGTACAGTTTTTTTCCTTTTCATTTCTCGTAAAATCGGGTTATACCATTTATTACTTTTCTGATTTTTCAGAACTTTGTTTTTTTTTGATCATTGGATTTAGCGAATTGTTTATATTTGTAATTATCACAGTACACAATTCATTTTAGAACACTCTAAAGAATTTTTATTTAAGCCGTTACACCTCAAATTATTTCGGAAGAGTGAGCTGTTATACTGTAGATATTTTATATTTTTTACTTTTGCATCTTTTGCTTTCCTTTTTTTTTCATTCCTGAAGCCGTTTTTACAATAGTGTCTTCTATATTTGATATTGCGTAATCTATTAACGTAGACGTTGTAGGTGTTATTCGAGTAGGTTCCGCTACTATTTGCTGAAAGTAGTTATCATTTATAATTTCAGCTATTTTGATTTTATTGGTATTATTATTAAACCAGTCTATGTTAAAATCGCCGAGAGCAAGTTGATTTTCATTACTGTTAAAACTTTCTATTTTATTTTCAAAAAAAGAGATAAATGTTAATTCCGGTGAAACTCAATAAATTGTAGTTTTTTAAGACAATTTCCGCGTCTTCAATATCATCTCTTAAGTGATTTTCAGTCAAACACACAAAATTCAGGCATATTACCTCCAGTTCGTTAAATTTTGTACAAATAATTCCGATGTTTAAGTGCAACCATTTCAGTGAATTTGATTGCTAATATTCTACTTTATGTTCTCCTATTTTGGGTTTTCTTTGTAGAATGCGGCAATTTAAGCTTCTGCATTTGTACGCAACTTCTTCAACTAACTTTTGAATGACAAGTCCGTACGCGCTGAGTTTCTCTTAAGGACTGACTTTATTAAATTCTAAAATATTCTTACGAACTATGGTATCTTATTATTATTATTGATCTACATTGATATGCGTTGATATGCATTGATATACAGAGCGGCCACACACACGCAGGCGAGAAGAGCAGAGTATAGCTTGTTCATGTTCAGTTCCATCAGTCTCAAATGTCAATTCAGCAACGACGACTCAAATGACATATGCACAATCTCTGAAAAATCAGGTTCCTCGAGCTCCTCCGCAGAAAAATAATATTGAAACCTCAATCGAATCCCTCATAAAAACTATGAATAATTTCATGACAAATATGCAGGGGATTATGCAAGAAATGTTACGAAACCAGAATATGCTCATTCAAGTTTTATTAACTAGAAAATGAACTCTATAAGAATTTGTTACTGGAATGCCAATGGACTCACCCAACATAAGAATGAAGTAGAGTATTTCTTGAGATCCCGAGATATTGACATTCTCTTAGTCTCTGAAACTCATTTCTCGTTAAAAAATTGCTTCCGAATAAATGGATACTCAACCTACGATACAAAACATTCCAGGGGCAGAGCTTGTGGAGGAACAGCTGTAACAATTAATGATCAGGTAAAGCACTTCCCTCACATACAAGCCACTTCAGTTGCACTAACTGGATTAAACATAATAGTTTCTTCCATATACTGCCCTCCCAAATATGTTATAAGCGAAGATCAGTTTTCACACTTTTTCTCTACTCTTGGTGACAAGTTTATAGCAGCTGAAGACTACAATGCTAAACATACCTTCTGGGGGTCTAGACTCGTCAACCCCAGGGGCAGGCTATTGCTGAATGCTATATCGAGTTCAGGCCTAAAAGTTTTGTCTGG
This sequence comes from Philornis downsi, assembly GCA_019455685.1. Lineage (NCBI taxonomy): Eukaryota > Metazoa > Arthropoda > Insecta > Diptera > Muscidae > Philornis > Philornis downsi. The sequence goes on along the minus strand of JAHXMU010000105.1, from coordinate 156,044 downwards.
AGGTGAACCAACATACTGGCCCACGGATCTCAATAAAACCCCCGATCTCATAGATTTTGCAGTTATGAAGAGCACAACAAGAGAACACATTATTGTTACTCCTTCCCTCGACCTCTCATCAGACCACTCCCCCACAATTCTCACAGTATTTAACATTCCCTTGAACCCGGAAATCGCTTACCATTTTCCAAACAGGCATACAAATTGGTTGAGATACAAGATGTACATAAGCTCTCTCATGACAACTGCCGCAAACTTGGCAACTCCGCACAAGGTCTATGCTAAAACAAAAAATGACTCCTCATGTCACATTGAATCCCTAATCAAAGAGAAAACGAAAGCGAGAAGACGATGGCAAAAGCACAGATCCCCCTACCTCAAAGCTCGTCTCGACCAGTGCAAGTCAAAACTGAGGTCAACTCTGGATGAAAAAAAAGAAATCTCCGAAGCCCGCTACTTATCTCGTCTAGGAGCCACACAAAACACTAACTATAGCCTGTACAAGTCCACAAGGCAACTACAGCGTCCTATAACACAGGAGTCTCCAATACGGATGAAAGATGGAGGATGGGCAAGGAGTAGTGATGAAAAAGTGAAAGAATTTGCTGATCATCTGGAAGAAGTATTTACTTCTTATTATACAATCTCTCGTGTGAATCCAACGATCATTAGCCCAATGGTCACAAATCCAATGAAAATAAGTCCATCTCCCTTAAAGAAAAATGTTCTCTCGTTGAAAATGAGTAAATCTCCTGGACACGATAAAATAACAGCGGAAATGATTTCAGAACTCCCCCACAATATCCTCAAATTAGTTTTATTTATATTTAATGCTATACTTCGAATTGGATACTTTCCTCGATCATGGAAGCTGTCTGAAATAATAATGATCCCAAAACGTGGAAACGAACTGTCACAAATTACGTCCTATCGACCCATAAGTTTACTCTCTATTTTATTTAACTGTTTGAAAAGATCTTTCTCCAAATGTTGTGCCCCCATATTGAAGCAAACCATGTAATACCCACGCACCAGTTTGGGTTTCGCAAGGGTCATGGAACGACAGAACAAATACACCGTATAGTAACCCAAATCAGAAAAACATTCGAAGATCGGAAATATTGCTCAGCTCTCTTTATAGACATCTCCCAAGCCTTTGATAAAGTGTGGCATGAAGGCCTTATTCACAAAATAGTCTCTTTTCTACCGGCAAATACCCACAAGCTCCTGGAGAGCTATCTGAAGGATCGATCTTTTGTAGTAAAAGACTCTGTTTCAACTCAAAAGTTTCAGCAGGAGTTCCGCAGGGCAGTATACTAGGCCCTATACTATATACCATCTACACCTCTGACATGCCTGTTCATTCCCTAATTCAAACCTCAACTTTCGCTGATGACACTACATTCATGAGCACTAACACTTGCCCATTAATGGCTTCTAGACAACTGCAGTCTCATATACACACATTCGAATCTTGGCTCGAAAAGTGGAAGATAAAAGTAAATGCCACTAAGAGTGTACAGGTTACATTCTCTCTTAGACAGAACAATTGCCCAGCGCTCACTATTCACGGTAGTACCATACCCGTTCATAACTATGTGAAATATTTGGGTATTCACCTTGACCGGCGTCTCACCTGGAAAAATCACATTGACTCAAAAACCATACAATTGAAATTAAAAATGGCTCAACTCCACTGGCTTATTGGCTCCCAGTCTACTCTCAGTCTGGAAAATAAAATCACCATTTACAAAACCATATTGAAGCCAATATGGACATACGGCATCCAGTTGTGGGAAACGGCATCGGCTTCTAACATAAATAAGCTACAGAGAAGACAGTGAAGAATACTGTGCCAAATTTGTGGTGCCCCATGGTATATTGAAATGATAACATACACAAAGATTTAAACATTCCTAATATTTCCGAGGAAATAAAAAAATTAAGCAGGTCATATGTATCGAAGTTGTCCCCCCACTCAAACCCACTCGCTCAAAACCTTCAAAATTTTCCCGGTCATATACGGCTAAGAAGAAAGGACACGCTAGACTTGGTCCGGTGATGAACAGTTCTGCTCGCCAAAAACAAGATCCGGCAATGGCAGGATACTTTACTTTAAGACAGCATTAAGATTTGAATACATATTGTAAATTTCGAAAGAAAGATCCAATAAAGAAAATGAATGAAAAAAAAAATCATCTCCTGCTGTTTAGGATTTCATACCCCACGTTGCTTAAAATAGTTTCAAGTGAACCGTATGCATGTGGCACCGTATGCATGTGGCATGTGGTACCAGCCGATGCATGTGGCACCAATATGACATACTATTACATACAAAAATAAACTGGAAAAAACAACTACCCCTCTTGACTAATCCAACATGTTTACCTTAAACATTCTGCGGGCGGCGAACTACAATTACGCTAGGCCTATACGACAAAAAACATTTCCTTATGAAGTAAACAACTACAATTATATTTAATATAGAAACTAGACCTAGAGCTAGATGACCGGTCGCATGATGAAATTGGAGACCCTCGAGATGACTGTCAGCCTTGCGTAGCCTTTCGATGTGCTGTTTGAGTTGGTTGATTTCGGCAGCATGGTCCATGACATGTAATCCCAACGGCTTAAGCACTTCTGCTTCCCTACGTTCACACTATTTATGAGGTGCTTACCAAATGTTTGCTCAGCAGTGTATTTTTGTTGTTGGTTGAAGGGAGACTCGTCTTTCCAATCTGACCAGAACAGCCAGAGTCTAGCGCCAGAACACCCTGTTGCGGCAGCTGAATCAAATCTTGGTGATTCCTATCGCAGAACACATGCAAGGTAGCACTGACGGAAGTTTTAAACAACCATCTGCGACGATCAGCCAAATTAACCTACATGTGCCTGTTATTAGCCTCCACAAATTGGCAATTCACCTTTTCATGCGGCTTTAACGGGGATACTTCGCATAGATTGTCATTGGAGTCTTGCCAGGCCCAATGCCCTTCGCATAAGAACTGCCTATCACCGACATCACTGCATTAATGGAAAGCGACTTCAGACATCAAATGGTACACTGGAACCATGTAGGATCGGCACAGGAACAACCTTAAAAACATTGGAAAACCTTGTGGAAATTAGCGGAATCTTCGTTCGAATCACTAATGTATCGCTAACGATCACAGCCTTTCCTGTTAGCAGCCGCAATATAGACGCAATCTGATTTTCCTTTTCCGCTGGCAGCTTTAACCCTTCTGGTAGCCATTCTTTTATTTTTGCCACCTCTAGACTGAGCTCGCTTGGCCTTAGCAAATCTGGGCTAATTTTACTATGGTTTATGTATATTAGCAGCCTTATAATCCGGAACTGTGTCCTTTCTATTTCCTCCAATGTTGCCTCCATTTGCCTTGCAACAGCGAAAACTTTATGGATTCTTTATACAGCATGAAACGCTCCTACATCATCATAGTAATGTTGTTAAGCCTCTCTTTTGCTTCCTGGTAATTTTCGTTGGCCTCGCTAATCGTCCTTTGCAGCAGGTTCGTAGTTGAGTCAACCATTGTAGTTTGATTGAGTAACAGATCCTTTAGTTTATGCTGATTACGCAGTAACGCTTCCATATTGCTCTCCAACTCTTGACGGCCATCATCATCCATTAATCCAAACAAGAAATGATAGAATGAACCAATGAAATTGATTCCCCTTTTAGTTCGATGATCACGACTGAATCCAAAAAGGCTGTGTATGCGTTTTACTTCGTTACTCCTTTGGTCGATCCTACGAAGTGTATTCTTGCATTGCTGATCAAATTCACCCATCTTATTACATATGGCCCAGCTTGCTTCCGTCAAATTTACAACCTGAGCTATGGATGTTAAATATATGCCCAATTTATAATAAACCACCATGTTCCACTTAGACGTGGTAACGTCCATCCTGCCCAGATTATCCAAATATACCGCAGTATTTTCTCCAAGCGGCGAGACATATATTTTCGTCATGTTTCTAACCGCAGATGCTTGCCCCAGTAACTTGATAATCAACGCAACAAAAATCTTTGACATGCCAGTGTCCATCTTTTCAGCCGATCTTGCTCTCGTAACATTCGATGACACCTGTTGATGCACTTCGCAGCTGCTCACTTCTCCTAGCGGACATACCTTTGTCACCGGTCGTTTTACGGTGCCATTCTGCAACTTCACTGTCACCACACGCACTTTCCCGTCTCTGCCTTCATAAGTCTGGATAACTCTACCCATTGGCCATCTTGGTGGTGAAGTATTTTCATCCTTAATCAGTACGATCTGACCTTCCTTAAAATTTGGCAAGTTTTTCTTCCACTTTCTTCGATGTTGCAGACTAGTTATGTAGTCATCCCTCCATCTATTCCAGAAATCATTTTTTATCTTCTGGATCACCTTCCATCTGTTTAGCGAATCTATTGGCACGTTTGTACTCCTTTCGTCTGGCAATTCAAGCAGCGGCTTCCCGACCAAAAAATGACCTGGCATCAAAACATCGATGTCTTCTACGTCAGTTTTCAGCTCACATAACGGACGCGAATTCAGCACAGCCTCGATTTGAGCTAAGAGAGTTGACATTTCTTCAAAGGTTAATCTTACCTCTCCAATCACACGCCTCAAATGATGCTTGGTCGATTTGACCGCTGCCTCCCAAATTCCTCCAAAGTGAAGAGCTCCAGGGGGAATGAAATTCCAAGTGATATTTTCCGCCGCTAGAACCGGCACGATCTCTGATGTCTTTTGTATCGCTTTTACATATTCCGTGTCTATTTTCCGAGCAGCTCCGACAAAATTTGTACCATTGTCCGAATACAAATGCGAACTTTTACCTCTTCTAGCGAAAAATCGTCGCAAGGTAGCCATGAACGCCTCCGTCGACAAGTCGCTTACTGCCTCCAAGTGAATAGCCTTCGTCGCCATACACACAAACACCGCTATGTATCCTTTGTATGCTTTCTGACCTCTTCCCTTCGATGCTCTCATTTGTACAGGCCCGGCATAATCGATACCTGTATGCTCAAATGGATTAGAAACTGACACTCTTCTCTCCGGAAGATCTCCCATTAGCTGCATGCTGGATTCCCGACGATATCGAATACACCGCACACAAGACCTTACACATTTTCTAACAGCATTCCGGGCTCCAATTATCCAGAACTGTATTCTTAACATGTTCTCCATCAACCTATTACCGCCATGCATAGTCCGCTCATGTGCATCTCTAATTATTAGAGGTGTTAAGTGACACTTATCTAATAATCTCTGCGTAAATCTTATAACATAAGCTACTATCCTTAGTAACTTGTTATAGTTGGATAGTATCAATTCATGGACGAAGGTTCTTGCAGGATTCATAGTCACTGCTACTTTGAATGCGTTGACTGCGTCCGCTGGCCACATTGATTCATCACCAAGCCATTTCGGACCACTCCACCATAACTCATGGGCCAAAATCTCCGGTTTCATACCTCTTGATGCTGCATCCGCAGGATTTTCCTTTGATCTAACATGCATCCATACTGCTGTGGGAACGAATGTCTTTATTTCATTCACTTTTACACGTATAAATTTGTCCTTAGATTTATCGTCGTTCTTGATCCATGACAAGCAATTCATGAGTCACTCCAGGCATCAGCAAACCCATGAAGTTCCAACACTGTTGTTGCTGTTGCAGAAATCCAGCGGGGAATCCTGATTTTCATTATTGCAGATAAGCTCGATACAATATTATTCCACTCCTATTTCAATTCTGCATTCAGTACTATGTCCCACTGCGGATCCATCAACCACAACTTCTGAATAAACAGCTTCGCCGCAATCGTTATTGGCGCTAACCATCCAAGTGGATCAGGGCCTTTCTTTTGGTCAGTAGATCACACTGAGGGTTTATCTGAAAATAGAATGTAAAATGATCATTATGCGGTTCCCACTGAACTCCTAACGTTTTGATGAGTTCGTCTTCTTCTATTTTTACAACATCATTGTCGCCAGAATTGTTGTTGTTCTCAAAATTGACTTCTCATTTGATACACATTTTCGTAATTTAAATCCAAATTTCTGCATTTGGTAGCAGACTTCCGCTTGTATTTGAATACATTCGTCCTTAGAATCAGCACCCGTCATCAGGTCATCCATGTAGAAGTCATCTTTTATAATTGCATACAGCTTAGGATTCTTCATCTTGCAATCATTCGCTATTTCCAACATAGCTCTCCTCGCCAAAAGGGGTGCACATGCCGTACCATAAGTTACCGTCTTCAACTTATATTCCTCAATTGGTTTCTGAGTATCATCTCGCCACAGTATCATTTGGTATACTCGATCTTCCTCCGCAACCTCCATCTGTCGGATAACGTATTGCCACAGCCTTCACTTTACGATAATGTCGAAGATATCATTCTGCAACTTTGGTCCAATGTGCACCACGTCATTGAGACTTTTTCCATTCGATGTTTTTGCCGATGCATGAAACACCACTCGCACCCTTGTTGTTAGGTGCTCATTCCGTATAACCGCCTGAAGGGGCAAGTAGTATTTAGTAGTATTTTCTCTTTTCTTCAGCCTTTTCCATGTGACCCATGTCCACATAAATGTAGTTTCCTGCCCAAGTATTTTACCCCATTTTCTAACACCAGACTGCAGAATTTCTTGAAACACATCAGCGCCAATCACCAAGTCGACTCGATCCGACTTATTAAACATAGGATCTGCCAAACAATAGTTGTCCCACGTCCGCATATCCTCTTCAAATGATTTATCGGGCTGCGCTGATGTTAAGCTACTCACAACAATAGCTTGAACACTATGAACGACTTGACTTGAAAACCGTGGATGCATTTTTAACTTTATTGACGACTTTGATACTCCTACCACCGTATTTCCAAGGCCAATTAAATCTGTTCGCTGCCTTGTCCTGGGTAATTTCAGTATTTGCGCCGCTTCCTCAAATCTAAATAATATCCGCTCTCCACCAGCTGCCTCAATTTGCACTTGTGCTGTTGCTAACAATGTCATCGCTGAACCTTGTTTGGTTATCATATTCGTTGTTTAACTGCTGATTTGACGTTGATCGGGCTGTTTTCTCACCAGCTTATTATTATGCAAAAAAGTGTGATGTTTTGCTCCACACTGATCGCACTTCATATAAAATTTGTAGCATTTCTTGTCCATCCTGTGACCGAAACATACTTTACACAACTTCGCCTTACTGATCCACTTGCTCCTGTCTGCTACTGACTGACCTGCTAAATCGCAGAACGCACATGACTTCTGCGACGTTTAGAAGGCATTTCGAAGATTTTGCCTTTTGAGATCTACTACTACTCCTTTTGTTGCTAACAGCTTCTTGCGCCAAGTATTGTTGCTCCAGAAAGTTCACACACATTGCTCATACCACATAAGCCCATCCTTATCCAATTTTCGTAGCAATATTCTCTCTAGGAATGGATCTACATACATCCTCCAAATCCATACCCATTGATCTAAGGGCTTGTAAACTTTCAGTTGTGGTATCCAACGCATTTTTTATGGTTGACACTGTCTGCAAGTGCACACTAGATAGATCGAGAATCCTGTCGAACAGCACCCTCCTGTTGTTGTATCTTTGATTCAGTATAGTCCATGCTGCTTTGTAATTTTCTTCCGATTCTCACCCACTCCGCATCAATTGCTTTCTCGTACTGCTCCTTTTTTACACGCTTCATCATCTCAGCATCACCGATCTTTACGGCCACATTATTAATAGCTGCCGCTGCATTTTTAATCGCCTCGGTTTTCTTTACTGGATCTTTTTTAAACATTTTCTTTTCCCGTTGTTTTGTTCGTCGTTTAATTTGTTATAAAATTTTAAATTTTATTTTTATGTAGCGAAACTGACACTGGGTTTCAATGTTCTCGATGTAACTAACTTAGGGCACTTATTTGAAATTTATACGGGCTGTTCCCTTTGCTCGAAGGACCAAATGTACGCACCTTCTTCACCTAACTTTTGAATGACAAGTCCGTACGCGCTGAGTTTCTCTTAAGAACTGACTTTATTAAATTCTAAAATATTCTTACGAACTATGGTATCTTATTATTATTATTGATCTACATTGATATGCGTTGATATACGTTGATGTACAGAGCGGCCACACACACGCAGGCGAGAAGAGCAGAGTATAGCTTATTCTTGGGTTTTTTCCATCATTCCCCGCTGTTTAGGATTTCATATCCCACGTTGCTTAAAATAGTTTCAAGTGAACCGTATGCATGTGGCATGTGGTACCAGCCGATGCATGTGGCACCAATATGACATACTATTACATACAAAAATAAACTGGGAAAAACAACTACCCCTCTTAACTAATCCAACATGTTTATCTTAAACAGCAATCGTGGCTAGAGTCAATATCGTTTAAATTTAGTCTTTTTTAGCTTTTTCGCAATTTATACACTTTGTAATATTATTATTGCATTCTTTATAAGAATGTCCACTTTCACTGCATTTAGCACAAGTTTGACTTTCGTTTTTACAAACTTTCGATGTATGGTTAAAGCCCCGGCATTTCAAACACCTTGTAACGTTACAACTTACATAAACCTAACATCTGTCCCACTTAATGTTAATCTTTCCTTCTCTCATAATTTGTTTAAATCCATCTCCATCTACTTCAACTAACGCATTGTAAATTCTAGGATTTTTGTACGACTTATATAACCTGACACATTCTAAATAACCGGACTCAATATTATGTTGTTTTTTGATTGCATTCATAATTACATTTTTTTCAAGTTCTTCATTTAACCCGACTATTAAAATTGTAAGCTTTCGCATCTTTGGGATTTGTACTTCACAATCTTCTCCCAAGGCATTTTTCATCTCCTTAGATAAAACATTTCTAGCATTATCGTTTCGACACTTAATAGCAACGGCTCCATCATATCTCTTTGAAATTCCTTGCACTTTCAAATTAATAGATGAGGGTTTAATCTTCTCTTTAATCGCCTTCTTAGTTACTGCACACTTTTATTTGTTTTTCGGTTTCAGAATAACGGGAGCACTATTATTTACATATAATTTACTTGCATAGGTTTGTTAGTAACATTAATAAAGTTTAGACAACCGTCACAAATAAATTTTATATTAGCATATTTAAAAATTGTGACAATATCCGCCGCACTGCAATTCGACTTCACGGCAACTATTATTACATTTTCCACACTTTCGATTCATATGCAAAAGATGTATTTTTGGACTGTCACTCGTAGTGTGTTGAATTTGATCTTGATTTGATTTAAAATGTGCAATTCGGACCGCTAGCAGATGTATCTTAACGAAAAATGCAGGCAAACCATTATGGTATGTATACAGGGTGGGCCATATGAGTGTTGGCGATTTAATTCTTCAATTTCTCGGTAACGCGAATTCGAATATTTGAGTTTTTAAAAAAGACAAAATTTATTAATATGAACTTTATTACTTTAAACAAGAAACTAAACTAAACTAAACATTTCTTTTAGCTTACCATCTAAGTTCTGTATTTATTGATTATTATAAGTGTCAGCTTAATCGCAACCGGACCTGACAATGCATTTAAGTGAGTTCAATAATTTGGCTTACTTATTATTGTTTACTTAATAGTTAAGTCAGCATTAATATTTCCGGGATTGACAATGCATTAAATTATCAACAGTTCAATAAACTGACCTACTTTAATTAAGCAATGCTTTTAATAAAGTCATCGAAGTTATCGGTGGAGTTGTCGGCATTTATATATGTAACTGCTCTCCTCTTTAGATTAGAATTCTCCTGAATTCTTCTATTTAATTGCATTTTTATATATTTATTTTTAGTAAAAAGAATGGAAAATACGTAAATTATTACAATAATTACAATTAGGTTGCATCCATATGTTATTTTACTATGATTCTTTAATTCTTTAATGTTTCTTATATTAGCTTGATTTTCTTTGTCAATTTTTCCAAATGATATTTTGTGTGTAAAATTCTGAGTTGAATTATTATTTATAATTATATGTTTTTCTTCTGCTATTTCCATATAATTGGAAAAATAGTAATCTTTTATTCTAATAGAACAATTATTGTAATTAATTAAAAAATTTCCATTTAAAACCATTTGTTCAGTATTACAAGTTTGATTTACATATACATTTTGTGCATTCTTAACTATTATTGTGTCTATATCCAACTCCAATATTTCGAAATCTTTATTGTTTAGTATTTGGCAGTTGTTTTTAATTACGCAATGTGAACTTAGTTTTAAATCTTTTATGTGTTTATTTGGTTCAAATTGATAAGTCATATTTTCATATTCGAATATTTCTTGTATCTTAGAATCTATTTCATTATTTTCTTCATTTGGTATGGGTACGATAGCTCTCAATTTAATTGTTACAAAATTTTTTGGTATTTTAATTCTGAAAAGTAAGTAGGAATTATTAAAATATGCTGTTCCAAATTGTATATATTTTAATTTGTTATAATCTATACCATATTTTTGTATTTCAAAACTTGTTAAAATATTTGGATGTATAATTCCATATTTTGCTGAGACTACATTGTCTTGTAAACTCTCAATTTTATTTTTCAATAGTTGAATATTAGTCAACTGTTCTAAGTATAAATGTTTATTATTTTCTTCTTCTAAATATTTGTTTAGAGAATTTAACTCATTTTCAATTTTATTCCTATCATTTTCTATGATAGTTTTTAAATGATTTATTGTAACATTAAGATAATAATTATAATAATAATTCTAATTGAAGTATATTTTTGTTTTCAATTTTCGATAAAATTATATTGTTTGCAATGTTATCTAATATGTTTTCAATTTCATGTAGATTAACCATATGTATGACTATGTCAGAATTATTAACAATTTCTTGATTTTTCATGTAGATGTCTGTAAATCCTGTTTGTTCTGTTAATAGTTTTGTTGTTATTGATCCACTAATCAATAGAATCCATATTAGTATCGTCAGTAACGTCCCTACCTGCAAATTTAAGAGGTCGTTTAATATTACATGGATGTATTCTTTCCAATTTAGCTTTTTTGTATTTAGGTTGTTCTTTATGACGGAGGGCTTTGTAATTCTTTATGTACCCTTCATGTCTTTCTTCATTATATTCGTCTCTGAATTGGTTAAGCTTGTCTATGATTTTTATTTTATTTGTTTCCAATCTTTTCTTTACTTTTTCTTTATTTGCTTTATTATAATGCACTTCGTTAGGGGTGTGGTTTATTGTTGAATGGATTCTATCATTGTAATTTCTAATAGCTTTCTGTATTAATTGTTTAACTGATAGTCCTTTTTCTAACTTATATAAAATTCTAAATTTTTCTGCAATAGTATTATGAAACCTTTCAATATCCGCGTTGCCAGTATGACTATTAGGTTTCGTTAAATGAAGTTCTATGTTTTCATTATTTAAAAATTATTTTACTCTTGTTGTTTTAAATTCATTGTACGCTATAATTTTCTTTGGTTTTCCCAGTTTAGCAAAATGATCTTCAAGTTGTTCCATAATTGTGATATGATTTCTGTCACTCAATGGATAGGCTGCTCCGTACTTAGAGAATTTATCTATAATGGTTAGAAAATGATGTCCTTCTATGACATATGTATCTATATGTACAATTTCATTATTATCTGTTGGTGTTTCCGTAAGATGTAATTTTGATTTTATTGGCTTTCTATCATATTTCACTTCTTGGCATATTTCGCACTGATTTATTACTATCTGAATTAATTCCAACAGTTTTGGATAGTATATTTTATTCTTAATTTGATTATATGTTTCTTGTATACCGGAATTAATGCTTTCTCTGATATGATATAACGAGATTTGTTTCACGGCTTCTATCTCGGTCTCAATATCTTGTGCTCTCATAGTGCATTTAATGAATTCGACTTTCGTATCGTTTGAAAACATTTCTATTAATTTTTCTTGTACTATGTTGTATGAGTGTTCGGATATTTCCGAATATATACCTATTTTTCCTTTATTGATATATTTTCTAAAAATTTCACCCATTTGATTAAAATCACTTTCTGCGATAAATATTATTATTTTTCCATGTAGAGCTTTCATTTCCTCTACCTTGTTGTTTGTTAGAATAATTTGAGTTTTATACTTATTAACTATTTCTTCTTTTATGCAGAAATGGTCTAACAAATTTTCTTCTGCTGAATGAATTGTTGCCATTGATACATTATCATCTACTGCGTTATTCACAACTTTAGCATCTATTTCATCATCAGATGAATAACTTGATTCATTGTTAATTTCTTCGAATATTTCTTCTTTGTTTAAGTTTTCATTATTTTCAATTCTGCTAAGAAAATCCGCTACATGATTTTCTTTGCCTTTAATGTACTCTATGTTAAAATCATATTCTCCCAATTTTAATAACCACCTCTGATGTCTTGGAGACATGTCTTTGCCTTTATATTTTGAATGTAAATATTTTATGGGTTGATGGTCAGTGAGAATATTAAATTTTCTACCGTATAGGTATGGCCTTAGATAGTTTACACTCCATAGTATTGCTAGGAATTCTTTATCTGTTGCCGAATAGTTTCTCTCATTACTGTTTAACGTTCTCGATGCGAAACAAACTGGGTGTCCTTCTTGCAAAAGAACTTCTCCAATTGCATAATTTGATGCATCTGTTGTTAGAGTAAATTTTTTTTCAAAATTAGGATAGCGTAAAATAGGATGTGAACTAATTAGCATTTTTAATTTTTCAAAAGCCTCAATGTACGTTGGGTCTTTTGTATTTATTTTTACGTCCTTTTTTAAATATTTTGTTATAGGTTGGGCTACCTTTGCATAGTCTTTTACAAATTTTCTGTAGTAGCCTGTTACACCTAAAAAAATTTTAATTTGCTTCTCTGTTTTTGGCAATTCCAGGGTTTGAATTACTTTAATACTGGGTTTGGTTTTAGACCATCTTTTGTCAAAATATGTCCCAAAAATTCAGTCTCTTTTTTCATAAAGTTACATTTGTCAATTTGGATTTTTAAATTTGTTTTCTCCAATACAGTAAATATGTCTTTAATTGCGTTTATATGTTCTTGAAGAGAAGTACTGAAAATGAGAATGTCATCGAGATATACTACACATGTTTTATTTATGAAGTCTCTTAAGGTTTCGTTCATAAGACGTTGGAATGTAGCTGGAGCATTCTTTAGTCCGAATGGCATCCTTATGAATTCATATAATCCATGTGGTGTGACAAATGCCGTTTTTTCTCTGTCTTGTTCTCTAATCAATATTTGATGATAGCCTTTAGCTAAATCTATAGTAGTGAAATATTGTGCTCTCCCTAATTTATCTAAAATTGAGTCTATGTTAGGAAGTGGATATTTATCGTCAATAGTTACCTCATTAAGTTTACGGTAGTCTATTACTATCCTATATTTCATTTGTCCAGAATTGTCGACTTTTTTTGGTACTACTATCAAAGGGCTTGAATTGCTTTTTCTGATAATCCCTTGTTCTTCCATTTCTTTTACTTGTCGTCTTACTTCTAATTCATGTTGTGGAGGATATCTGTACAATTTAGAATTTATTTGTTCGTTCGTTGTTGTTGTTTGTTTCATGTTGTACATTCATTGTGCTCGTAAGTTGATCACCTTTTTTAAAAAATAGTTTTTTGAATCTCTTTAAAATTTTCGTAACTTCCTTGTACTCTTCTGAATTTAAATGTTTTGATTGTATTCTGTCCCAGTGGAATTCTGTTCCTTCTAACGTACATACTTGAAGGTTAGAATATGGATTCAATATAAAATGTGTAATTCGTCCGTTTAACGAAATATATCCGTCTACTAAATTAACCATTGTGTTAAAACAATTCAGTAAATCAATACCTATTATAAAGCTGTATTTTCGGCCATTTAACTCAGTCATTTTACAATTGACTTTTGAATTTGCCGGAAGATTAAATTCTTCAGGAGCATTAGTGATTACTTCATACTTGATTACATCCTTTTTGGTAATGGTACTAAATTCGATTGGTTTCTTTAGTAAGAGTTTTTTAAATTTTTCAATGCTACTGTCTATAAGACTTATATTTGCACCTGTATCTATCAGAGCGCTGTAACGTTTTCCGTTAATTGTTACATTAATTGTTGGTAAATAATCTGATGTAGTTGTCTGAAAGGTTCTATAATTTTCGTTCTGGTTTTGTCCGAATTGACTTCCGTAAGCCTGACGTAAGTTTGGCTCAGAGTTTCCATCTGTCTGAATATTATAAACTTCAGTATTATTTGTCTCCATAGCCTCAGACTGGTCTTGTCTAGGTTGATTGTGGCGATATTGGTCCGAATTTTGCCTTGAAGTATGTCCAGAATTATTATCCCTATACTTTTGATATTTATAACTTCCCGAACTATTTGAATTATAGTTTTTATTGCTATTATTATATATTATATATATTATATTATAGTTATTGGTGTTATTATTTTTATTATTATCATCTCGTGGATAATGTTTGGAATTATTTTGACCTTTATTTTGTTGTTGGTCTGTATCATTATGACTTTTCCGTTGGTTGTCATGGTTATGATTTTTATAATTGTTACTATACTTTCCTTTTTTATCTTCCTTTCTATACCTTTTAAATTCTGATCGAGTACAACTGTCTTCATATCTTCTTTTTGTCATAGTGTCGATAATTGTTCCTAAGTCTCGTTCGTCATAGATTTTGTCTAAAAGTGTTCCTTGAGTCATTTCTTTCACGGTATTAACTAACAGATTATCTATGTTGCTTAAATCAATAAAATGATCACCTCTGTAGTATACATTTAATTCATCAGATTTGTATTTAATATTTTGTAATTCTATCGCAAGTTCACTTACAGTATTTATTCTGGAGGCTGCTGATCCTCCTGTAGATTTGATGGGGTTCGGTGTCTGGTCTGTATCGCAACTTCAGGACTTTTTTAATCAGTTCCCAATTATCTGGTTGTTGTATATTAATAACGGTGTTTTTAGCTTCTCCTTGGATGGTTCTGTAGTATATGGCTTTTGTAGCTTCCTTCCTTAGATCTTCGGTTTCTAGAGTTGACATCAAGTACTCTACACTGCTCAGGAATGAGTTTATAGTTACATCATTCGTCCCCGTAAATGTTGGGAGATGTGCAACATTTTTGTAGATACGATCGACTTGGTTCGAAAAAGGTTGTTGTCGTTGTTGCAATTCAACATAAGCATTTTGTAACTGTTGTAATTGCTGTTCTCTCCTAGCTAATTGATCGAGAAGTTCAGCAATGTTTGGTTGAGCTTGTTCCATTATAAAGTTAGTTCTTTTAATTTGTTTATATCTTTTTTTTTATTTTTATTGTGGTGGTTTTTTCTTTTACAAATTTTGTTTCTTTAACTCAGTGGTTCACTGCACTTTCTCTTGTGGTTTTAACACTGGTTTATTTGTAGAGATCACTGCACCGACTGTTTTCAGTTTGTATAATTTTTTTTTTTTTTCATACAATGAAAATGTGTTGATTGTTTTAGCTTTTAGTGGTTTTGGCTTGTGTTTTTTTTTTTCTTTTTTATTTGAATTTTTACACTAAACCGTCACTGCACAATTTTAAGCTTTGCAAATACGATTCGTATCACTGGATCCTTTTCACTGAACTTGGATCCTACCGACTGCGCCAATTAAATATTCAATTCGAATATTTGAGTTTTTAAAAAAGACAAAATTTATTAATATGAACTTTATTGCTTTAAACAAGAAACTAAACTAAACTAAACATTTCTTTTAGCTTACCATCTAAGTTCTGTATTTATTGATTATTATAAGTGTCAGCTTAATTGCAACCGGATCTGACAATGCATTTAAGTGAGTTCAATAATTTGGCTTACTTATTATTGTTTACTTAATAGTTAAGTCAGCATTAATATTTCCGGGATTGACAATGCATTAAATTATCAACAGTTCAATAAACTGACCTACTTTAATTAAGCAATGCTTTTAATAAAGTCATCGAAGTTATCGGTGGAGTTGTCGGCATTTATATATGTTGTTCGCTGCGCCGCTTCCTGGAAATTTAGTCGCGTGCATTTTGCGTCCGAGCGTATTACGAAAACAATAAATCAGTGATTACTGCACGACGTTTGTATCGGCATGAACACGGTTTACACGATTTAAATGAAGTTCCAAGCGCCAATGTGATACGAAAATGGATCAGAATGTTCGAAACAACCGGCGCAACAGTACCAATTACGGTTCGTGGTCGCAAAGTTTCTGCAAGATCAGCCGACATTGTGGAGCGTGTTCGTGTTTCAGTTCAGCGAAATCCGCAATAGTCAACACGTAAGGGAAGTCAGTCTTTGGATGTCAAAAGAACAACTTTACGGCGAATTTTGAAACGTGATTTGCATTTGAAGGCTTATAAGATTCAGATAGTCCAAGAATTAAAACCAGATGATGCCAATAACCGACTTGACTTTGTCAATTTGATGCTAGAGCGGTTCAACAATTTCAACAACGTGATTTTTAGTGATGAGGCCAATTTTCACCTTAATGGCCATGTGAACAAGCAAAATTGTCGGTTCTGGTCCGAGACTAATCTCCGACGCTTGCATGAACGTCCACTTCACAGCCCTAAGCTTGTCGTGTGGGCTGGGATAACGTCAACCGGTATTATTGGACCATACCTTTTTGAGGACGAAAGAGGGCATGCGATGACGGTTAGAGCGAACAATTATTGCAACATGCTAGCAGACTTTTTGGTGCCAGCTTTGCAAGAACTTCAAGGCAATACCTCGAGGATGTGGTTTCAACAGGATGGGGCCACATGTCATACGGCTAAGGTATCCATAGAGCTGCTGAAAAATGTTTTTCCTGGAAAACTCATTTCAAAAAGGGGGGATATTGAATGGCTCCCACGTATCCCCGATCTCTCTCCATGCGATTATTTTCTATGAGGCTACCTCAAATCGGCAGTCTACTAGAATAATCCGACCAATTTAGAGCAGTTGAAGAGGAACTATATTCAGGAAAGTAACAAAATACCGAGAACAACTTTTCAATGAGTTTTCCAAAATTTGCGACTTCGGTTCCAAGAGTGTCAAGCAGTCGAGGGAAGCCATTTGGACAACATTATTTTTAAGTCTTAAAAATTCCCATGCTTCTACTTTTTAAAAATACAAATATATTTTTTTTATGTTTCGTAGTTTTTTTTTAATTGAATATTTAAACCGCCAACACCCTTATGGCCCACCCTGTATTTATAACGTTGATGATAAATTAAGTATACTTACGAATGGTTTAAATTCAATTCACACGATTTTTCCCGTTGCTTAGATAATTACCTAAATTCTCCTTTAATTCGCTACCATCAATCGCTGAATGATTTAGTATATGCGGCCCTCCTCAACGACAGAAGCGAACAAAATAGGAAAATTTATTGTAGAGGGAGAAATCGGAATAAATAAAAGACTATTTTGTAATTGCTTACATATTAAATGTTTATTGAACGTAATTCGTGATAATTAATAGACTAGTTGATAATAGTAAGAGACAGAGAAATTCTGACAATTGACGACTTGAATAATTTTTTTGTGAACAACCAGCTTGACGTAATTGGTGATCAAAATGATTTCTTGCCATTTTCATGTATTGATTGAGCATTCTCCTTTCGCTGTATTGATTCCTTTGAATTGTTTGCAGCATTTTCCTGTATCAAGTCCAATGTTGCGGGCGATGATGACTATCCTTTAAAATTTCTTAAGATTGTTTTTCCACTCCTTTCTAATTACTTCTTACATGTAGTTAATACTATTATAATGACTTCCACTTTTCCAAGGTTATGGAAAACTTCTAAATTATTCCCAATCAAAAATAAAGCCAGTGCCCGTGCTCTCCAAAGTAGTAGAATACATTCGGAAGCACCAAATTTTGCAATACATCGAGGAAAATAAACTGCAAAATGATGGGCAGTGTAAATTTAGGCGGGGACGAGGTACTTCCATGTTGCTGACGGGTCTAACGAAATCTATCAGAGCCAATGTTAACGACCGCAATTTTAGTAAAGCTTTAGTAAACATATGTACATATATGTATTCATATTTATGTGATAGGATGCAATGCGTGTGCTTAATGGTGTGACGTCGAACGTAGTGCCAGTCAGAAGTGGTGTCAGTGCTTGGACCTATGCTTTTCATTTTGCATCTAAATGATCTGTTTAGTAGGTTGGATAATTGTTTATGCTTTGCGTATGCTGATGATCTTCAGCTGCTTTTCAATGGAAGTTACCACAATAATGACGTTATTCAAGCAAAAATTGAGTATGCATACCAACGTCTCTCTATGTGGATGTCCTCAAATAAACCTAAAGTGAATCCGTCTAAAAAAATCAATGTTGTTTGTTTCCCATCCATGTGAATTGAATTTGTCCTACAATGGGATAGCTATTGAATTTGTGCGCAATACTGAATGTTTGAGCGTTATAATTGATGAAAAGCTCTCATTTAATTTGCATGCTGATAGAGTGGTTTCGCTTGTGAATATGACCCTTCGGCGGTTATATAATTCCGATTTAATAATTCCGCTTCATGTTAAATGAAAACTAGTACATGTTTCTTGCAGAATTATTTAAATTTACTCGAACAATTCGCACTAATCAATTAATAATTCATAACACAAAATATTATATGAGCAGATCTTTTCAAGTAAGAGTAGCCAGGCAGTGTAACAAACTTCCAAACACATTAAAAATTTGTTCTTCATCCCAAAACACTTACAAGAAGACACGTCTTGCGTATTTCAATGATATTCCTTATCTATAATTATCCGCTTGAGCCCTTTTTGTTTTTCTTTGATATTGCCGTCAGATAGTTTACTGTCCATCTTTTTTTCATTCTGAACGGGGAAATGATTATCGCTAAACTTATCATTTTTTCTTTTCTTTTTTTTTTTGAGTTAGTTAATTAAATCTTAAAAAAAATTACTTGGAGTTATAAATTTGTACCATTTAATCTGTTATTAAATTTTTCGTTATATTACGGAGTAGCTGTAATTTCCAATTAAAGTTATAATTCCGTATTTTAGGACGAAAAACATACATAGTCAAAAATTCTAATAAGTGAAGTAGACCGTCATATTGCAAATCATATTTTTCTGCTATTAAGATACACAAATTTTTTTTATAAAATTAGTATTGTAAAGTTGTACGCTAGTGAATTATGGAGAAGATATGTTGTAGTATTTTAATTTAATCAAGTCGGCCTTAAGGCTTATAATTACAATCCTGAATAAATAAATTAAATTAAATTGAAAAAAATCCTCAGGGATTTGTTTGAGAAGTTTCTTGGATTCTTTCGGGTGATTTGTAGATGATCATTTAGTTACGTATCGTACTACTGTAATTGAAACTGACATAAAGCCTGTTCTCATTTCTCTTCATGTTGCTCAGTGATCCGAATTCTTCCAAGGCTGAGAATTTGCCTGAGACGTCGGTCTCGGGAGGCAAGAAAAGGTAGGACAATCGGAGCCTAGCTCTTAGAATTCTTGAGAGATCTAGCAAGGTCGATCCGAGTACACTGACTGCAAAGCAGAGGGAATCTCTGAAATGGACACGAGGCATTTCTGATAAATAGGATGTCTCGCCTGTTGTGAAGTTGGCCGAGAAGAGGCTGCGATCGCCTGATGACGTGCCGGTATCCAAAAGGTTCAAAGTGATCAGTGGTACTATTCATTCAAAGTTCTTTGCTAAAGTTGTCAAGAACGGCCTGGTACTGGCGGTCATCAACAGAGGGGATGTGGACGGCGCCATTCCCAGGGGCAAGTAGAATCACGCCAAAAACGCTCTGTTTTCGGTGTATTGCCAAGTCCTCAAGGAGATGCCTCGTCCCACAGGAGCCTGTAGCGATGCAGGCTGGTTCCAGGTCGAATTAAACTCGTCGCCTTTGGAGACAAGCGCTCTGTTGAGTGCTATCGTGCAGCTCTGAACAAGGTGGGCGAGGCGTGACCTGGATGTCGTCAACAAAGAGGACATTCCGACCCGACCCAGGGCACATGCATGGATACCGACGATCCCTAAGGATGCGGAATCCATAATTTGTAGGCTAAGGGAGTGTAAACCCAGCCTTCCAGCTTACAGGTGGAAGATTGGTCGATTGGTTGAGGTCGAACGGGCTCGCATGCGTGCAATATTTATTATAAATGCCGAGTCCCTCCCGTGTCTCGTCGAATCCAAGGGTCTACTGTCTTACGGATTCAGTCATATTCAACTGAAGGTCTACAACAGTGGCAAGGGATGCCAATCAACAGATACCGCAACGGACAGTACTGATGCGATCTCTGAAGGTGGAGGAACTTGTCGCAAGTGCCAGATGACGACACATCTTTTTTGATGCACTCGGGTGCCTGGAGGGGCTCTTCAACACCAATCGGAATGAGGAAATTTGTGAGGAAGAGCTTCCCGCAGGCTCAAAAGAGGGTATGGATGTGACGGTGGTGCAGAAATCTGAGGGTACTTCGGTTTCTTCTAATTAACCTTCACCACTGTAAAGCTGCATCAACAGCTCTGATACACCTCCTGACGCAAGGTCTGCGGATTAAGGACTCCAGAATTTTAAGTTAATCTTAAGTACAGGTGAAGGTGTACACAGATCCTGTCTACTTGTGAGGAGTAATCTTAATATTTTCCTTCTTTAAGTAGCGAAGATACATATGACAGTGGCTAGCCTGGAACACGACGATTCCCAAATTTGGCTATGGCGTACACGACACATGATGAAGAAATCCCCTCAGGTGTTCTGAAAACGCTGGTGAAAACTGAAAAAAACCGCTGGAAAGAACCTGATTGTGGGCAGTGATGCCAATGTGCACCATCAAATCTGGGGTAGTACCGATATCAACGACAGGGGTGGGTCAGTTATTGAGCATATTGTAAGTACTGACCTAACAATTTGCAATAGGGATGATGAATCCTCATTCATCACCAGAAATAACCAAGAGGTGCTGGATGTTACCCTGTTTCTGAGGAGCTAGCTGATATCATTAGAGAAAGGAAAGTTTCGGATAATCATAGCTTTTCAGATCACCGTTATATTAGGTCTGTCTTAGTGGATTGGAAAGGGTTCAAGGGATTGTTTTTCCACTGAATGTCAGAAAAGCAAACATGAACAAGAAATAAGGAGGTATTTAAGAGGAACTTTTCAAGGATACCTGACATTAATGTCAGGAACATTGAGAACACTGAGCGATCTGGACAGGTCACAAAGGCTCTAAATGACTCGCTTCAGGTCTCATGTACCAAGTGTAAAGCCAGGGGTAAGCAACGACCGCGATGGCGACCGTTGGACCTTGTAAATTTCAGGAAATGCTGTAGGAAGTTCTTTAACAGGGCTAAGTCCACAAGATCTTCACAGAACTGGGACAACTACAAAGAGAAACTTAGGAATATAAGGGTGCACTGAAGAAGGCTAAGAGGAAGTCCTGGAGTAAATTCTGCAACAAGGTTGAAGACACTTCCGAGGTGGCAAGGCTAAGAAAAACACTGGCCTCCACACCGCGCACGGTAGGTTATTTTAAAAAATTGTAGGGTGATTGAACAACATCCAGTGAAGAATCACTGCAGTTGCTCTCGGATACTTATTTTCCTGGTAATTCCCGAAACGGAACTGTTGCGGACAATACAGCGTCGAACCAACCGTCGGCTGTTGCCAGGGAAATCGGAACCAAACACACCGAGTGAACTACAAGCGGTGGCTGATACGCTGATTCCATTTTTTCATGAGCTCTATATCGGCTGTATCGACCTAACTTATATCCCTACTATGTGAAGGAATACCAAGGTGGTGGTTCTCAAAGCCGGTAAAACCTCCCATGCGGGATCAAAAGATTTTAGACCTATCAGCCTGTCATCGTTTCTTCTCGAAACGCTAGAGAGACTCATTAACAGCTACCTCAGGACAAGCATAGACCGGAAGCTGCTGTCGGATAGACAACATGCGTACTGCAAGGGTTGGCCCACTGAGACTGCATTGCACGACTTGGTCGGATTTACCGAAGGTTCACTCGCCATCAAGGAGTATACTTGGGTAGCAGTGCTGCCGCGAGAGAAAAATTGAGTGAAGTAGATTTTGGAAAAAAGTGGAGTAGATTGAATAAAATTGAAGTAGTATACATTTTTGAAAACAAAACAATATAATTCAGTTTATTTAATAAGAAAAACAAAAAAAATTACATTTCATTTTAAATATAAATACAAGTAATAAAATAAACATACATATAATAACATAAATCACATTTCGTTACTATGATAAGTACATATATGTATACAAATATGTTAAAATAATTTTAAATTTTAATTGGTCTTAATTTTTTGGTATTTATTTATGATTTCTTGGGGTGGAACCCAGTTTTCAAATTCAAATTCTGACATGCACTTGCACTTTTTTATTTTGGTTTATTTTCGGCTGCTGCTTCAATGTGCATTCATTTTTTT
>JAHXMU010000105.1:121978-133560 GCA_019455685.1 Philornis downsi | reverse complement strand
ATGTACATATGTATATCTTTTATTACAAATCGGAGAAAATTTTTGATAACAAAATTTACCAATTGTCTGGACAAGTCCTTTCTTTTTGAGGAGACGAATCACTAGAAGATGATCTGCCGCTGCCTAGACAAGTTTTTTTTTTTTTGAGGAGACGAATCACTTGAAGATGATCTGCATCAGCCACTGTAAAAGTCAATTGACTAAACTTGATATAGCCGCCGTTTTGACTTTCATGTACTTTTTTATATGTATAAAACACAAATAAATTTGTTCAATGATATACTAACCCTTCATTTTCTGGATCTGAATTTTGTGCAGGTAGCTCCTTTTGGAAATAGCTGAAAAAGAAAGTTGAATTTTAAGTTATTCTTGTACATTACAAATTGAAACGCACCATGCAAAATACTAGTTTGCAAAGTTAGATTAAAATAAACATACATACCTACATATTAACCTGTTCTTCGTCGGTGAGCGTATTCCTTTGCTAAAGATATTAAAGAATTTATAATTAACTAGCCGACCCGGCAAACGTTGCTTTGCCTTCAAATTTTATTTTTATTGGAAATGTTTCATTAGCATGGTTTGTATAGGAGGTACCACTCCCCATTGTCCAATCCCGCCCATATTTGCAGCAGCACTTAAGATATGTACACCAAACCGATGTATCAAATTTTGTTCAAATACCGCAAACAGGAGCAGAAATATTGGATATTTAATTTATGGTTTGTATGGGAGGTACCACGCCCCATTGTCCAATCCCGCCCATATTTGCAGTAGCACTTAAGATATGTACACCAAACTTACGCACCAAATTTTGTTCAAATACCGTAAGCAGGAGCAGAAATAATTGATTT
This sequence comes from Philornis downsi, assembly GCA_019455685.1. Classification (NCBI taxonomy): domain Eukaryota; kingdom Metazoa; phylum Arthropoda; class Insecta; order Diptera; family Muscidae; genus Philornis; species Philornis downsi. The sequence continues at coordinate 132,706 of JAHXMU010000105.1, read as the reverse complement.
TTAATTTTTTGCTTGTATGGGAGGTAGCACGCCCTTTTGTCCAATTGGACCGAATTGTAAATCTAAACCATCCCGGACACCACCCATCGCATATACAAAAATTTATGCAAAGCAGTCCAATCGTTTAGGAGGAGTTCACTGACAACGCCCGTACAGTAGAATTATATATATAAAGATAATATATATTTATATTTTTTATGGAAATAATTGCACTTCTTACCGATTCATCTTGCACATCACATGTCCATACGTTATTAACTCACAACAATTTGGCAGTTCACGCAATGACACTTTTACCCTGGAGTTAATGTCGACGTTGTTGACGGCGTTTCACTGCCGAAAAAATTGAAACAGATTGAACTTTTACGGCGTTGCAACGCGTTGAGATTAACTGCTCTCATACAATTTCATACGATTCAACTTTTTTTTTTTGACATTTGACGTGCACAGTTTTGTGACTGATTTCGAAATGATGCTTCAATGTTTCTCCTGATGCGATAGTCACAGCACTACCAAACCTGGGAGCAGACGTCAGTATTAGGGCTAGGAAATAGTATTGAATTAATTTTAATAAATATATATTTTAAGCAGTCATTCGTTTCAGATATATAATTATTTTAAGGTGCATGTCTGTGATCATAAAAAACGACTTAGTTATAATAGTTGTTAATATTATTGTGATAATTTTGATGCATGGTTACGTCCAACCCCCCTTCCAAAATATGACGTAATTCACAAATTCACACGCTGTCGTCTAAGCGCAATTTCAAAATTCCGTATATTTCAAAAGTTATAACAGATTCCAAAAACAACGGTTAGAAAAATGTTAAATATCTCAAAACGATAAATTCGGAATTAACCTGGTTTTCTTTGTACGCACAGATATATTGGGTTGTCCATTTAGTGGTTTCAAAACGGTCTGTCAAGGCTGTCAGCTGTTAAAATTTTTGCCATTTACGAATGCGGATGGTTTAACAACCGAATAATCCGTAAAAATAGTTAAAACTTACTACAAAGGTGGTGATTCGAACGTCGGCACTTTTCGTGCATTAGGGGTAATTATAGTCGTCACAATCGACCTACTGTGCAAGGAATTGCCATAGTTATAAAGTAATTTAAAGAAACTGAAAACATTACAAATGTGGTCAGGCCTGTGCATAATCGCAATTTACGCATTGCCGAAAATATCATTTCTATTAGGAAAAGCGTGGCGGGTGATCCAAATTTGTCGAGTTCACGACGTTTTCAGCAATTGGGCCTATCTTACGGCTTATTATGGCATATTTTACATTTGGATTTACACCTCCATCCATATAGAGTCCAACTCACGCAACAATTAAAGCCGGCTGGCCATTCACCCCGCCGTAGATAATAGCCAAATTTTTTGGCCTGCAATTGAAGATTATGAATTGGACGATATGTGGTTTCAACAAGACTATGCCACGAGCCATACAACACGACCGATTTTGGCATGAGAAGTTTCCATAAAGCATAATTTCACGTTTTGACAACGTCAATTGGCGTGCGATTTGACGTCATTGGATTTTTTTGTGGGGTTACGTCAAAGACCGTGTTTAAGCGGATATTTCCCAAACGTTGGAGATTTTGAAAAGCAACATTCGTCAAGTTATCGCCGAGACACCGCCCGAAATGTGTAAAAAAGTGGTCGAAAACTACCTCAAAAGGATTCACTACTGCAATCAATCCAGACGGCAGGATCCAAGCATTCTAATGTAATTAAAGTTTCATCGACATCATAGCTTTAGCTTTTATTTAATTTTACTTTCGAAAGCGAAAAATGGACAACCTGTTAATATCGAACATTAGTGTACTCGTATTTGTGTACATTGAAGCAACAAAAGAATGTTTGTTAGTTGCGAAATACACTTCTTTTAGTTGGATTCTAGTTAGATTTATAAAAATTATCTGCAAAGTTGCTCAGGTCTTGACAAGGTATGCCTACAAACGTCCTTTTTCTTAAAGTAGAGGGGAAGATTTCAAGCTCTAAGAAAAAACCCTAACCTAACTCACACATACGAGTATATATATACTCGTATATAAATAAATTGAAAGGCCCATACTTCCTTATTGCACAAAATTTGACATAGGTGAAGGGAGAGACACTACGTCATATTGTTCCCAGCAGGCATTTTGTTCAATTATGCGGTCGCCATGTTTTTTTTTATATCTTACCTGAAAAAATGCTAATACAAATACCGCTAATTCAAATGTTAACATACTTTTTTATTCGAAGAAAATTTTAGTTTTTTTATTTATTAGATTTTTTTTTTATTTTTACATTTTTAAATTAAAGTAAATGGAAAAGTTAGAAGATTTGCTTTTAATAAAATGTTATTACGGAAAATGTATGATGTTTCATTATGAGAGATTAGTTACCATCATGTGATGGTAGAGAAGCCGCAAGTAAAGAAGCTGATTAGGGATGCAAAAAGAAAAACTAAAGTGTTATGCAGTGAGTCGAAAACGACACCAAGTGGGGGAGAGAATTGCGGCACAACACCGACCATCATATTTTTCATCGGATAACCAATGGGTTTGGGTATATGTTCGGCCACTGCTGTTTTTATTTTTCAATATTTTAATTACAACTAATACTTTCTTCGGGTCCCAAAATTGTTCTTTCGTCGTTTTCTGAGTCTAGCACGTATGAATTTCGCAATGGAAGTTTTAGTAGCAAGGATCACCCCCCAGTGAGATGAGATCACCGGGGGGTGAGGCCAGCGTGTTAGCAACGCTAAACAATCTGGCAGAAAGAAACATTTTCAAAAAACCGGTTACAATTTTTTTTTTACTTAGACCCAAATCGTCGTAAAAAAATTATGTTCTAAAATTTTACAAACAAATGAAATAAAAGAAAAACACAACAACTAACAGGTTCTGGTCAAAATAGTAACTGCTGACATAAATGTTGCATCACATCAAATAAAAATTTAGCACAAAATATATCACATATTTCCTCTATAGAGCTCTGTGGAAAGTAACACAGAGGTTTCGGACAATTTAGATCCTTTCTCCGCAAACGCCCTTTAAATTAACGCCTCATAATATAATATATGTAAATTTGACCCTGATATTGTATGACACAAAATTTAAAGGTTCATATCACAACCAGTGTTTCTGTGTTGATATATGTATATGTATATGGAACGAGTCTGGATGGCTCCAACCCTAGATTTTGGATATCAATTTGTCAGTGGTGAAAGTTTGATAGTGTCGCACGAAAAAACTTATCTTTTTTAAAGATGCTGCGAGTTACTTATCTTGGCGGGCAATAGGTTGATCCACACATGAATTCTTAAAATTAATATTTTCTTTGGGAGTTGAAATGCAGTGGAAAAGCAGACAATGGTGATCCAAAATTTTAACCCTAGCTGATTAGAATAATAGCATGCAGTTTTTTTATGCTTACGTGTGGAACATTGGGTCAAGAACCATCTCTCTCAGGCCGACCTAGACACAAAAAGTTCTTTAGCATGTCTTGGACCATATAACAACTCGCATAACATAAATATGGCGCCCAACACAAACGTGGTGCTGCAAATGGAAAAGCAGTCCAAGTTCAGTAAAATTTTAAAAACGTTTTTCTTGGAATATGAGTCGATATTGTATTATCTAATGCAATATGTGATTTAAATACCACATTCACATAAACCTGTTTTCCTCTTTTATATAACATCCTGGCTGTTTGTGTTTTGACTGTTTGTTTTATTGATTTGTGAGACGAATTTAAAATGAAGATGGTATTGTTTTTAAATTAGTGCCATAAATCCTTTATCACCTTCTGATAAAATAAAGATTCCCTTAAAATTTTGTAGTCTGCCTCCATTAAACACATGAAACAGATTTTGAGAGTGTATCGCATAAAATTGTAAGGAGTCTCAGCTTCTAAATTATATTGAAAGTAGCTACACTTGTACAAAAAGAGGATTTTTACTAAATTAAAGTTATTTTTTGTCCACAGTATACTTCGATTCATGAAATCATATTAGATGAAACGAATGAAAACTGCTGGAAAGGCTATAAACCAAGTCAGTTTCGCCTTATTTAAAAACGTTACTTGTCAGGTTTTGGTTCGGATCACTGTAATTGCTTCGCCGTTAGGTGGACTCTTCCAAGAAATCATTTTTTCACATATATTGATACTAGAGGAAACAAAACTTATATTATATTTCTATATCTCTTGATGAATTTTCTACCTCTTAAAATTTTTTTAAAATTCTCTTTACAATTTGGATAATTATACTTAAAATTCCTAAATTTTCAATAGTTTTCCTATCTGTATAATTAAATTCAAAATAATTTCCACACTGCATACTGTGTTTGACCGATACAACGAAGAACATTAGATAAATGGTAATACGTTGTTTGGAAAGAGCTTAAAACGATCTCTTTCTTTCAAGTTCTGTTAGATAGTAGTATTAACATGCGTAGTTCTTCGCGAGGAGTAGCGAATATTTTAAATAGAGGTAATATTTTAAATAAGGTAGAGGAAGAAAAATTACCATCTACCCCGAGACCTTTGTCGGAAAATTCTCCTCTTCGTTGTTCAAATACATTCCCTAGCAGTCCGAATATTTCTTCCGAGAATCAGGACCTAACATTGATTAGCCCTCTCGTTTCGCCTAATTGTAATTCTGGCACAGAGCAGTCAAGTTCTTTAAGCCAAACCACTGCTCTTCACGGATTTTCTGAAAAGTTAATCTTTGAAAACATTCCTACGCAAGGAGATAATCGTCCTCCAATCATTGTGAATAACAATGAGGGAGATAACGTCACAAATAATGATGATGATGATGGTGATCTGTTATTAGATCTATTCAACAGGAGTTTAGAACTGAAATTGACTCTCCAAGTGCCTCTATATCCACCTTAACTCAAAATTCAATTTCAAACACGACTTAAAATGCTCCAACTCATGTTTTGCCTAATGGTTCTGAGAACCCAATTCATAATGTCAATTTCAATTCAAATAAGATCGACCTTGAAAAATGGAAAATAAATTTGGCGGTACTGGCGACGATCAGATTTTCTTTTTAAACTAAATACGTTATGTAACAGAACTCATTGTTCACATGACCATCTAATGGCGAATTTTCAAATTTTTTTTTTTTGGCAAAGCCGAGTCATGGTATTGGCAATCCATTAAACAAAATGAAGACCCTCCTTTCGCTCTTCTGGAATATTCTCTTAAACAAGAATTCGGTACATTAGAATCTGATCACGAAATTATAATGAAGATTCGATGAAGATTTCATTCAGCTATTATGACTTTAAATTCTCGAATGAGCAAACCATTCGATGACAAAATTTTAATAGATATTCGGAGACAAAATGTCAACGTCAATCCCAAATTCATGCTCTTTAATGCTCAATCCAATTCTTTACTCACTTGAAGTTGACTCAGTTGATGATAATGAAAATTTTAAAAATGACCCCCAGATAGAAGCTTTTAAGATATGCGAAACCAGATTACTCAAAAATTAAATGCTGGAATTGTCAGGAATTTGACCATTCTTACATTTATTGCCCTGAAGAAACCAGACACCACAAAATGTAAAAATGAACATCTGGGAAACCGGAAGCGGAGATGGCCACCGGGGACTTTCGTTCCCAAAGCTAATCCCCGAGTTGTTATTAGATAATGCGAGGAGTCTTCCACTGGAAGACAAGTCGATTCCAAAGATCTCGGGAGATCTTCAGAATCAAGAATGTCAAAAACAGCAACTGGGCAACTGTAAAATATATAAAAGAATTTTAAATTGTAGGCTTCGTTACAAGAAAAGAAAAAATTTTAGAAAACTCATTGAATCTTCTCTTCTATGCAACTGTACTGATGAGAGTTCTTTTGCAAAGTTTAACATTTTTAATGAAACCCTGTGCGGTTTACTAGATTCTGGAGCTAGTGTGTCTGTTCTTGGCAAAAACAGTATAAATTTTCTCGAGCGTAATAACATCAACTTAAAATCTTTTTGATCTTTCATATCTACCGCCGATGGTTCGAAAAAATCAGTTTTTGGGACATTACACATTACCCGTAGCCTTTAAAGAAGTCATTAAAGACATTGATTTTCATATTGTACCTTCGTTAACCGAAGAAGCTTATTTAGGCTTAGACTTTTGGCGCGTCTTTGCGTCTATAGCCTCAAATATTATACCTGCTGCTGAGTCATTTGACCATGAATCTTTTAAAAGTCCAGAAATTTGCTACCATGAACTTATTGTTGAACAAAAATTTAGTCTCGAAAAAGTAATTTCAGAATTTCCGTCTTTTGAAAAGCTTGACCTTGGTAGTACGAACCTTTTGCAGGACCACATTGACACTGGCGATGCCGTACCAATAAAATGCAGGCATTACCCACTTTCACCTCCCAGACAGGCCGAAGTCTATCAAGAACTGTACAGATTATTGAAAGTGGGAGTGATAGAAGAGTCGAACTCGCCATGGTGTTTCCCAATTGTGAATGTTAGGAAACCTGGCAAGGTACGTCTTTGTCTGGATACCAGAAAATTGAAATTACGAAAAAAGATTCATATTCACTTTCTCACACCAACGGACTTCTTAGCCGTTTGAAGGACACCCAATTTATATGCGGTATTGACCTGAAAGATGCGTTCTTCCAAATAAATCTTTCAGAGTCATCAAAGGAAAAGACAGCTTTCGCTGTTTCTGGCCTCTATACCAGTACCGTGTGATGCCCTTTGGTCTTTGTAACGGTCCGCAATCAATAAGCCGTCTAATGGATAAGGTCATTCCACCACGTTTAAGAGAGAAATGGCTGAAATGGCTCATGACTCAGAAAGATTTGAGTGGTAGATTAGCCCGTTGGAGTTTAAAATTCCAGGGATTTGATTTTCATATAGAGCACAAAGAAGGCTCTCTAAATATAGTCGCGGACACGCTGTCTTGATTTGATGTTGATTCCTTGGAAATTAAGTGTAGCTTTCCAGATATTTGTCTGTCCGATAACCTTATTTACAAATGGGTTAAGTTTCGCCAGGGAATTGATAATGAAGAAGAAGGTTTTTGGAGATTGTGGCTCCCTGAATCCTTAACGGAAGAAGCTATTCAACTAGGCACGAGTCCAGTTGATACGGCAGTTATTTCAAATTTCAAAAGTATTATTGGCGCTCAATGAGCATTGATATCAAAGATTTTGTAAGCAAATGTGATGATTGCAAAATCATCAAAGTCCCAAACCAAATTCTTCGGCCACCTATAGGTGATGCCTTTCAAACTGTCCGACCGTTTCAACGACTTTACTGTAATTTTCTCGGACCATACACATATTCAAAATCTAAAAATTCTCACTTATTTATATTTATTGGCCATTTTACTAAATTCTTATTTCTCAAGCCTTTAAGGTCTGCTACCTCAATCAATGTCATCAATTTTTTTCAAAATTATTTATTTAACACTTTCGGAGTACTCCAGTATTTACACAGCGACAATGCTAAACAATTTATTTCAAAAGAAATGCAGGAATTCCTCAAGTTATATGGTATCACCCATGTTAAAACCGGGCTAAATTCTTCGCATGCTGATGCCTCTGAGAGTGCTAATCGGAAAATAATAACAGAAATTAGATTTTACCTCAAAAATTAACCACATCATCTAAATTGAGATAATTGCATCCCTCATATTTTGGCTGTTTTGCGTATTGACTATCATACTTCCATTCAATGTTCACCCTATTATGCCATGTTTGACCAAAACATGTGTTTGCACGGATCGTCGTGCTTACTTCTCGAAAAACTTAATATGCTGAAAGATGACACGGTTACAGAAAGATTTGACAACTTAAAACATATCAGAGATAAAATAACTCAAAATTTACACAAATCTCACGTGATAGCCAGTAAAGTTTATAATACATGTGCAAAAGAAGTTAACTATCGAAGTGGACAAGAGGTATATAGAAAAAATCATACCCCTAGTAACTTTAGTAAGGGCATTAATTCGAAATTTGCTCCTAAATTCATCAAGTCTCGCATTCGATCCTCAGTAGGTAATGCTCTTTATGATGTGGAAGATCTCCAGTGAAATCTAGTGGGACGCTAACATACCTTATACATTAAACAGGTATTCGGTTTTTCTTGCCCGGCTTTCGTGGGTCGTGCCACACGTTCTCCTTCTGACGTTTCTCATTTTTAATTTCTTTATATTTTAAATCCTTTTTCCTGTTCGTTATTCTATGGAACATTTCATAACGAAGCAGTTTCGTTGGGGATTTAAAGACAATTGATAGGGGAAATCAAGATTAGTTTATAACACTGATTTTTTTTAATTATAGTAAGTGGCCACGATCGCATCGATCTGGCAACACCAAAACCATATATTTCCAATTTATTCCATTTTTATTTTCCTCGTCAAGAATCATATCATTATGCCGTTAGAAATTTTGTTGCTGCAATCCCACGAAGAACCCTTATCTCAGGCACATGTGTAAAGGAATGACAGCTCAAGTAAGAAAGACGATCGTTGCCAAGTTAATTAGTTTCCAATGATTGATGAGAAAACAAAAAAAAACAGAGAGGAAACGCATAACAAGGATGAATTGAACATTAATCAATGTTATGGAAACAATAACACCCTAGTGCACTTCAAACGGACGTATTATTTGAATGTGGAAAAATATAAATATCTAATAATAAAAATATCTAAAATATTTGAAATAAAGAAACGTCTACAACTTCTGTTAAATAAAAAAGAATCAAAAATCAGAAAAAAAGGCTATTTGCCTGAGAAACAATTACAACTTCCAGTAATTTGTGGGCATATTGCTTAAAAGAAGAAACAAAAACGTTTAAAACTCTACAATACAAAATTTTCGTTTAAAATATTAAAAGCAACATCTACAGAAACGTGTTACTGTGACTTCATTGGCGACACTTTCAAAACATCATCTTTAATCTATCCGACTCCGACAATAATATCTTCATGTTCCTCGGCAGCAACAGAAACAGCTTCTTTAACATCGCCAGCAGATTCAACATCAGCAGTAACATCATTTTCATCACCATCAGCATTAGATTTTGTTAAGTATTGTATTCTATAATTGTATGTATGTATATTACTTATTCTATTCTCTATATCCTATATTTCTAATGTTACCTGTGTAAGTTAACACGAGCAACCGCGCAAGTGGCCTAACATAACTACTCAACAATTACGCAACGTAAGCGTCTGGGTATAATCGTAAACTATAAACAAACACAAAAACAATAACAAAAAGTAGTTTGTAATCACTTCAATTTGACACTTGGGTGTTTGAATTTTACTTTTCATTTCTGTTTTGTTTTCGAACATCAAATCGTATTGAATTGCATTGTTCTAGAAACTACTTTTAGGCAAAAAGAAGTTGTTGTAATATAAAAATCACAAATGTTGTAATCAAAAATCACAACTCGCAAACCAGTAGGTTCAAATTCTACCGGCTGCGCCTAATGTTGTAATTCTTAATAATCTGTAGTGAAAACTAATTGTGTTTGTGTTTACTTGTGAGTGTATGTGAGCAAGGGGTGGGGGTCAGTGTGCCTACGTGGCAGGCGGTGCCCGCGACGAGATAGTCATTGCCCAAACGGCAACTAGTTTTACCTTCTACTTTCCTTTAAGCCCTGAAAGCATTAATTTTCCCAAATGTGGTTCCGTCGTCTGAATCACCATGCGCGTCTGAGACCATCTCTGTCGCCTATATCGCAACTAACTTTATTTATATCATTATAATTTTTCCTTATTATGATTTGTTCTGCCGCTATCGATTGAGAGCCAACCCAAATACTGCTCAGAAATAAGAGCCAGCAAAAACAGCCACATATTTCCGCATAGGAAAACATGCAACGTTAGTGCAAAACCCATTGATAAACGTTCGTCATTTCCTTGTTTATTAATGTGTCAATGCTCCCGTAACAAATTCCGCATAGGGAAAAATGCACCGTAAACATTGACCTACATTAATTACTTCAGTTTTTGGGATGTCGCAACAACAGGTTAATTTGCTGCGATATAAAATTGATTCCCATTCTCAAGTGACAGAACCTTACAGCTATGCCCTACACTAATGGTGTCAATAGTATGACACCTTACAAATTATTTGTCACTACATTCCTCCCCTCCGCCAGGAACGATGCCCGCATCGTTATAGTAGCTCTCCCGCTTCTTCAGCAATTGCGGACCAACGCCCTTGTATTCATGGAATTCTTGTTCAGCACTGCCGTCGACGAGAACAAAAATCAATGTCAAATTACTAGCACCAGGAACTATGGAATTGGTGGCCTTATATTGATCGGCATAAGCATTGCGGCCAATAAAAATTGCTTTCTCCCAGCCGCTCACCAGGCATGGAATGTTTCTGCCTCCGATAGCTTCACGGAAAACAGCACCGCTAAATATATATCGCCTTGTGTTATTGGGACTCTTCCACGTCTTCTTCACTTTGAATTCTTTGACGTTTCTCATAGAGGGCTGGTGGCACACCTAATGCTAACGTTGTACTTCTTCACGGCTCTAGTACCATCAATAATAACTTGATCATCGGCTTTGTCACGATTTTTCATGCCCAAATCGTAGATGTGCCACTCAATGTCCAAGGAGGGTAAAATCAGTTTGTCCTTAATGGATGGCCAAAGGAAGCGGTCATCCCATCACCCAAAATGTCAACAACGGGACCAGCACAAATTTTAGCTGTCGTGTTCATTTAGTTTTTTTTT
>JAHXMU010000105.1:0-101978 GCA_019455685.1 Philornis downsi | reverse complement strand
CTGTCAAAAGTTATGTCGTTGCCAGATGGGTCCGTCGAATATGGGCAGCCCTGTATATATATATTGAAATGTTCAAACATACATACATTTTTAATTTGAGTAAAATCGGAGGAAAAAAATTTATTTTCGAAACGCCGCCTACTGGATTTAAACATATACAAAATGTTAAAATGATGAAACATACATACATTTTTAATTTGAGTAAAATCAGACCAAAAATATAAATTTTCGAAATAAGTCCACCTCAGCGCCACCTACCGGGTTCATTTATACACAAACGAATTTCTCATGATCAAAGAAACACACATTCTGAATTTCAATTAAATTGGTTCATTAATATAAATTTTTGAAATAAGTCTACCCCAGCGCCACCTACCGGCTCCAAACTTCATTAAAACCTAATCGGGCACCAACCGACCCTATGGTGTGAATATGGCTGCTATAGCTGTAATCGTTAAGATCTGATGGTCGGACAAACATATGCACGAACGTTTTTATATATTAAGATAATATTTATATATAATATATTTAACATAGGTACACTATTTATATTACAAATCATTAATTTTTGGATGATTTACAATCTTTTCTTATACCAAATGTTGAGTTTTTACATTCTAATAATTGCTTATGTACATTTTTTTATATTAATGAATTTTCCAAATTTTATCGGTTTAATTAGTAGTTTATTACAGGATTCTGTTGTTGTAGTCGGAATGCTTACAATGCAAGTAAGAGATTTATTATCGGATGCTATCTTAACTTCCGAAAACTCGGAAGTCTCTTCCAAATTAGTGAACGGAATTAAATCTTTTTCAAATACTTCTTTTGCAATATTAACCTCGATGTTTGATAATATAAATGAATTTATTATCCCTGATTTTGCCCAGTTAATGGCATACTAGACATTTATTAATTCACAATCACAAAGTGTTCGTTAGCTATTTCATTTGATTTTAAGATTTTTACAATTAGATTAGTTGTTTTTGCGAGGTCATTTACTTTTTCTAAAGATAATTTATTTATAACGATCTGTCTATTATTGCTTTGAAGTACATTATTAATTTGTTGTTCTATTATCTCAAAATCATCACGGTCGGGATTTCCTGATATCCACTTCCATGTAGACCCTTTGAAATTGAGGGATCTTTTCACCCGAGGTTTTATTCTGTCCAGATGGCTTTGGAGTTGAATGAGTTTATGTGATAGGAATGGGTACAGAGCATGGAGTGGCTCACGTTCTGGTGCAGATTTTGTTGCATAGTGATGATAAGGTCTCGGTAGTTGTCAGGTTCTATTGCATTTATTAATTTTAAAGTTGCCGTCTGTAGTTTGGCGTAGCCAGTAGTAATACAGATGATTTGGGAATTTGAATAGTCGAGGATTTTTACTTCAGATTTCGCGAAGGCAAATATGAATCTGGAAAAAAGTATTTCTTTTAATTCCTTAATTTATTTTTATGAACAATTATACTGGATTCTGTTAGGACAGTAGTAGTTCTATCCTCTTTTACAATTTCGCCAGAATAACTTTTAATTAATTTGGTTCCGAGTCGCTTGTTAACTTTGACATAGACTGTCTCACCAACCTTATACTCTTTTGGTGGTTTTTTATGTTTGTTATGAAACTCAAGGTCTTGTACCTGCTTCTTTTTCAATAGTTCTATAATCTCTAATCTGTCTTTTACTAATTCTTTTGGTCTGAAACATTCCTCTTCCCAAAGAATGCTTCTTTTGAATTCCTCAGAATTGTGGAATGAATTGAGTTATTATATTCATATAAGGACCTATCTAATAATTCTGAAAAGGAGCCGTGCACATTTTCTGTTTTAAGACATCACATGATTTCTGTTAAAGTAGAATGAAATCTTTCAATCTGTCCGTTAACGGTACTGGCGTAAGGAGGAATCTTAAAAATGTTGATATTAAATTGATTTTCGAGCATGAATATTATTGCTGCAGAATTGAATGATTTCTCATTGTCAAGTATCACCACTTCAGGTGTACCAAATGCGAAAAGTATTTCTCTTAGTGGTTGTTTGATATCTGCAGTTGACCTAGAAGTTAACAATCTCGCTTGGGCATATTTTGAAAATTTATGTATCGCCGTTAAAACAGGTTTTTTCTCAGTTATATAGATATCAATGTGAACAATTTGCCCTGGAAATTGAGGAATATGAGTCTCATTTAGCTCAACTTTGTTATAATGGCAATCATATTTGCATTCTTTACAAATTTTGCACAATTTCGTGATTTTTTTGATTTTTGCACGCATTTTGGGGAAATAACATTTGGTAAGTAACTGGTTCCTATTTCCCTGGCTATTTCTATAATCCCTGTTATGCTCTTTGATAATTTCCTTTTCTTGGTCCTCTTCATTCTGCAAGTCTGTCACTATTGTTTTGGAATATTTTACTCTATAGTGGGAGAAGTGGTTTTGAAGTCTTTTGAATTTTCCCTAGAATATTGTCCGATGTCTTAATGCAATTTGCTACAGATGGGTTTAAGTATTTTTTTAAAAGATTAAAAATAGATTCTTTGATCACGTCGGGATCATTGATTGTATGTCTATGACAATTTGAAAATACAATCTCGAAGTTATAGGTAGGATTGTCACATTTCATAGTTATTATAATTTGATTTCTGAAAGCGTTAATTGGAATTGAATCAGATTTTGAAAGGAGCTTTCGTTGCTATGCTGAGTAGTAAACATGGAATTTATTTGGGAGCTCTCAACAGGAGGTATTGATAAAGTATCGGCCACGACATTGGTACTACCTGGTTTGTATCGTAACACGTAATTAAAATCTTCTAAGAACGCTTCCCATCTTTTTAACTTGAACTTCGCATTTTTCTTATTAACTGCGTATATTAAAGGTAGATGGTCAGTATAAATTTTGAGTTTGGCGGAGCCATAAAGATAGTTCCGGAGCGACTTGAGTGCGTAAACAATCGCAAGCTTTCCTTTTCGTTTGTAGCGTAATGTTCCTCCGTTTTACTAAGTGTCTTAGAAAGGAATACGATCGATCTCTGTTGTTGAGAAAGTACCGCACCCATGGGGTAATTGGAAGCGTCTGTTGTTAACTCGAATTCTAGATCAAAGTTATGTTAGGCTAACATCACATTCCCTGATGTCAGTGTAGACCTTAATTTGTTAAAAGCATCCACTGCATCATGGTCAAGGTCGATATTTATCTTATTAGATGTGTGTTTGGACATCCGTCCTGCCTCCCTTCTCAAAAGCATTGTCAGGGGTTTAGTTATTTTAGTGTCTATAAAAATTCGATAGCCCTGATCTTAAGTCCTTCAGTGTTCTTGGCAATGGAAAGTTCATAATGGCCTCTACCTTTTTCGGATTAGTTCTTATACCCGATACCGTAATTAAGAACTCTACCTCTCTTTTTACAAATTCGCATTTGTCCAATTGAACCTTCATGTTTGCAAGCTCTAGGGTCGTGAAGACTGCTTCTATATTCTTTAAATGGGTCTCTTCATCTTTGGCGAAAATAATAATATCGTCAATGTAAACAAAACATATTTTGACAATATGTTCCCTTAGAATGTCATCAAGAGTTCTTTGAAATATTGAAGCAGCGTTTTTGAGGCCGAATGGTAACCTATTGAACCCGTATTTGCCGTTGTTTACCGAAAACGCTGTCTTCTGTTTGCCTTTTTCATTAAGGGGAATCTGATGAAATCCGCTCTTTAGATCTAAGACCGAAAAAAATTTGTTTTGGCCTAACCGTTGAAGAACATCATTTATCTCTGGAATAGGATACTTGTTTGGAATTGTTTCGTTATTTAGTTTACGATAATCAATTACCATTCTATATTTTTTCTTCCCAGAGGCATCAGATTTTTTTGATACGATCCAAATTGGGGAATTACATGGGGACCGAGAGGGTCTAATAATGCATTCATAGATCGAGCAATTCCCTCACTTGTTTTTCTACTTCATCCTTTAGATGGATAGGGTAAGGGTAATAACGTGAATAAACTCGATTCTCATTTTCAGTGCGAATATCCACAACCACTGTTGTGGTGTAAGTCAGTTTGGCATTGGACTCGCTGAATAATGAGTTACATTTTGGTATCAATACTTTCAGCCCAATTTTCTGTTTCTTTGTCATGTGATCCATTTTTATGTTTATAGCATTCACCGATTGTGAAGTTTGTTGCTTTATTTTGATTTTTAATTTTTCGCCGACAACCATATAACTTTTCGCAGTATAAATAACTGCGGACAGTTGTTTTAAACTATCATTCCCTAATATTCCACGAAATGATTTTAAAGTAGGTAATAGGAAGAATTTTATGTTTCTCGATGGGCCATTAAATAGATTAATAAACGCATGTTGGGATATGACTGTTTTGCCACCTACCGAGTTGGCCAAAAATGTGTTTTCGTTTGGTAAAGGATTGTTTACTAGATGGGTTCGGATATAATTTTTATTGGATCCTGTGTCAATTAATATCTTAAAAATTTGTCCTGTTTTTATCCTACACTCAAAATAATGTAAAGGCTTGTCCGTTAGTCTAAAAAATGGATATCAACAAATTCTTGAGAATTAACCTCTTCCTCATTTTTTAGAACAAATTGCAAATGTTCTTCATCTTCATAATTATCTACATATAGCATTTTGATATTCCTGGTGGCTAAAATCATTACATTCTTCTGTGTCTAAATGAAAGTTTCGTTGAAATGTTAGAGGTTTTCCTGTCTGGTTGGATTAATCTGAAGGTCTTTTTCCTTGAAATTGATTATTTTGGACTGGTCTATTCATGTAATCGACTGCTTTAGTTCTCATGGATTGATCAATGTCCATCGGTACGGGACGAAGTTGAGGCTTTGGCGCAAAGGGCCTTGGAGGTTGGAAATTAGTGGCTGGGAAAAATCGTTGTTGAGGCACCGGATTATAATAGTTTTGCTGTTAACATTGCCTTGAAAAGTCCGGTATTTTGAACAGATTGTGGCATAAGTGCCAATTGAGGGTGAAATGGTATAGTACCTTGATGATTTTAACGTGGAGGCAAAGTTGGAGGTAATGGTGTCTGTCTAACTTGTTTACCGACACTTTGATGTGAATATACATATTGAGCCCTAAATTGTTGGTTCTCTAGTTTTAGACACAATTGCAATGCCTGAGGCAAATCGGTTGGTTCTCTGATGCCAAGAAGTCTAGGCAAGTCGCACCTTGAACCTCTAATGAAGGTATCCAGTGCTTTGTTCCTATATGTCTGGGTCAGAAGATCCATAGACTCACGTCCTACGTCTAAACAAGAAAACTTGTTGGTAATCAGAGAGAGATGAGAATAAACAGCTTGATAAAAGTATTGTTGTATTGCAGTATTGTCGTATTGTTTCCTTGTACCAAGGTAGTTATCTGGTATTCAAGAGCAGTCAAGTCGCGTTTGTCTGCGTAATGCAGTGTAAGGCACTTAGAGATACCATCCAAGTTGAGTGGAGTATTGTATAATTGCGTTCCCAGAAAATTGCCGTAAAGATCGAATGACATCAGGAATTTTTTCTAATTCCACAATATTTTCCTTAAATCTATCTTCTATTATTTAGTCGACGCCTGAGATTTTAGCGTTCGGATTTAGTATTTGCCGAACCGCTATTTGGCATTGTTATTCGCACAACTTAACAATTGTATCGATATCGATTACGTTTGAATGACTTTCATTGTGTAGGCTGGGAGGGTTACTACAAGCAGGATTCGGAGGATTAAGGATTGGAGGACGAATTAAATTATACGAGTTTGTCATTTTCTCTTATCTGAACACCTACAAATACAAAAACTTTTTTTTAAATATTCTGTTTTACTTGTTTGAAAATTTTCTTAAATTGGAGTTTATTGTTATATTGGTTTTCACTTATGTAGCTTTATATTCACTTATTTCTATTGGAGGGTCCCGTAGGAATCGCAATAGATCTAATTTTACTTAGAATCACTATTTAATATTGACTTTTCGATATTAAATTGACTTTTTTCTACTGGACGGTCCCGTAGGAATCGCAATAGGTGTAATTTCAAAAATTTAAATAATTTCTCTTAAAATAACTAACTTACAGTAAAACTTCCAGCATGACTGAAACCTGTAGCTTAACTTTTTCCTCTTTCCTTTTTCTGGTACTAAGGAGTCTCGGCTAACACTTCGTTAAAGGAAGTGTTAGCCGAGACTCCAGCAGACCAACAGTCTGCTGTTGGTTTTGTTGATTGATGTCAGCACTAGCGATTGTAGCCGAGGGTACTTTTTTTTGCTAATCCTTAACGTTGGTTTGTAGCCTGAGGGTACGTCGACTGATGTCAGCAATAGCGATTGTAACCGAAGGATACTTTTTTGCTAATCCTTAACATTTGTTTGTAGCCAGAGGGTACGTAGTTGATATGACAGCACTAGCGTTGTAGCCGAAGGCTACTTCTTCGCTCGTCCTTAACATTTGTTTGTAGCCAGAGAGCACGTAGTTAATATGACAGCACTAGCGGTGTAGCCGGAGGGTACTTCTTCGCTGTGCCCCACATTGGGCGCCAATTAATAACGTTATTTTTTGTGGTTATGACGAACTGTTTATTTGAATGCCAAAATTAACACTGAATTTGAATTTAAGTTTTCTTTACAAAGTTACTTATGCTATGGCTTGACTAAACGCAACTACCATTTCCACAGACATACGATACGAAGCAGAAGTCAGCAAAGATGTTGCACGCGCACTAGCGTCTGCAATAACGTTTGGTGTTTACTGAATATTATACGCGCACTAGCGCCAGCAATAAAGTTTTGGGTTGTGGAAAAGTTTGTAACCCAACTAACATTTTGGCGTTAACTTATATAAATAACCGAAAAATGTTAGATAATATACATTTTATACAAATGTATTAACGTAAACTTTTTTTATCAGGTTTAGAAAAACATCTTCTACATCAAACTTAATTAACCATTTGCCTTCCGCGGGCGACGTTACAATGGCAGTCGGAGTACGACATGATAAAAATATTTAAAAAAAAAAATGGTAGAGAAAGTGTAGGTAGAATAATTTATCCAATGTCAGTGTCGTCAGTGGAACAACTACTAATAGAATGCAACGAGGCTGAAAGGAATCCTCAAAAAGAGATGTAAGATCAATGCCGATACTATCCCAACCTGCAAGACTATGAGAAATGTACGCGAATTGTACTAGGAATATGATAATTACATTGTATCTCCAGAGCCTAATACAACTGAAGTAGCATGAATAATCAATCGGAAAGGCAAATGACTAAATGGAACTGTCAGATTCAACAGCACGTATTCAAGGAATGCCCATCAACTGAAAGAACATTATTTTGTTACTGTTGCGGGAAACCGGTACAATAATGCCAAAATGCCCACAATGTAATCATGGAAACCAAAGGAAAGGTGTGGGACCAATAGGGAGCCTTCGTCTGACACAGAACCCTGTGGCCCAAGCGGAAAAATAGTTATTCTGCAAAAATCAACTCCAGAGATATTAAAAGATGTTGGAAAATCAATAGTAATAAATAAGTACCCAAATATAGGACATTATTTACCAATAGAGGAAAGACAATTATATTATGAAAATATCAAGCCGAACATTTTTGGTGACAACATAAATTCAGATTCAAAACACGTATCGAAAAAAATTAGGAAACTGCGTAAAAAATGCACTGAATTGAAAAAGAAAAGAAGATATTTAATAGAGTCAATAGACAGAGCTATTTTACTGGGAACAGATCCACGAATTTTTGTAAAAGTTGAAATAGAAGGTGTTGAAGTAAAAGGGTTATTAGATTCTGGTGCAACAGGTAGTATTCTCGGGAAAAATTGTAAAGAGTTCATTGAAACTTTAAATTTGAATACTCAAGCAGTATGGACAAAAACATAGAATTGTAGGAAAAATAAATGTGCCCGTTAAGCATAAACCCCAACAGCACAACCTATTGATGTATCGTTGCCCTGATCTGGAACAAAGATTGTATTTAGGAACAGATTTTTGGAAATTGTTCGGATAATTGTTGTAATAAACGCTGGAGGGATTGTGTTAGAGAAAATCGAATAAGATATAGTTAAAGCTTTAGCAGATTATAAGATAAAACTCCATACTGTAACATATTTTATCCTATTTCTCCGGCCGTTCAGGAGATCATATAAAAGGAAATTGATCTGATGCTGGATTTAAACGTAATTTAATTGAGTAATAGTCATTGGAGTCATAGGACCACGGTCGTTCTAAAGCCTGGAAAAATCGTTTTTGTTTATATGCCTGTAAATTGAACCAGGTCGCGGTAAAAGATGCTTATCCACTGCAGAACATTGAAGGTATTCTCACCCGGATAGACGAAACGCATTTCATTAGTACTGCCGATTTGAAATACGCGTTCTAGCAGATCGATCTAGACGACCCTTTACAGTTGCCGGACGTCCTCTATATCATTTCAGAGTAATGCGCTTTGGACTTTGTAATGCGGCGCAAAGACTCTGCCTTTTAATGGATAAAGTAATCCCACAACGACTGAGGGATAATGTGTTTATATATTTAGATGACTTACTGGTCATATCTAGCACTTTTGAGGAGCATTTAAAATTACTGAAGGAAGTGACCGATTGTCTGAGAAATCCTAATCTAACAATAGGTCTAAAAAATCCAAAGTTTTGTTTTCAAGAGCTGGGATCATTATAGGAGGAGGCGACTTAAAACCCTATTCTGATATAGTGCAGGCCATTAGAATTATTAAACTGTCTAACTTAATAAGTTAAGTTAGAAGCTCCCTAGATATCGCTGGTTGGTACAGGCGGTTTATTAAAGATTTTGCAACTATCTCTGCCCCACTGATACTTTGGGAAAAACTAAGAAATTCATTATGACTGCCGAAGCATTCGAAGGCACTAACATCAGTGCCGGTATTACGTCACGCGGATTTTTCTAATTCCGGCATAGGAGCAGTTTTGTATCAAATAAATGGCAAGAACGAAGAACATCCAGTAGCATTCTACTCACAGAAATTAAACAACCGCCAGTGTAACAAAGAAAGAATGCTTAGCCGCAGTATTAGCATTATAAAAGTTTCGATCATACGTAGAAATGATGCCATTTACTGTTATCACAGATCATGCTAGTCTTATGTGACTGAGGATTCTGAAAGACCTCTCAGGAAGAATGACCAGATGGTCATTGAAATTGCAGAGATATGATTTCAATAGCAAACACAGGAAAGGTTCTGAAAATGTAGTCGCCGACATGTTGTCGAGATCACTACAAATCAGCGTTGAAGTAACGAAAGAGAAATTGCTTGATTTTGAAACGGTAGAATTTGATAGCGATGAATATAAAGATGTAATTAAGAGTATAGAGAATAATATACACCATTTTATCGGACTTAAGAGTGGAAGGTGGAATGATCTTTAAACGAACTAACTTTGATCAAGATACCGAAGAAATTTGTTGGAAATTATGGATTTCAGCAAATCTAACCAACACCATAATAGAAAAGGCTCATAATGTACAGACAGCAGCTCATGGTGATATGAAGAAAACCCTGGAGAAAAGATTCTTTTATTGGCCTCGAGTGGTACATCAGGTTAGAGAGTATGTAAGATCATATCAAACATGTAAAGAAATAATACCGTCTAATCACCATTTGATGCCAGAGATAGGACAAGAAGTTATTACAAATCGCCCATTTCAAAAGTTGTATATTGGGAAGTATCTCCGATCAAAAAATGGCAATTGTTGCATTTTTATCGAGGTAGATCGCTTTTCAAAATTTGTTTTCTTGAAGGCTATGAGAGATGCCACTAGGAACAACACAATTAAGTTTTTGTTAAACGAAATATTTCATAAATTCGGTTGGTAACAATATGTACGAACTAGAAAACTTCCATGGAAAACCTATTGGAATATATCACACTAAAGACGTTAAAGTGTAAAGAAAAAAGTGCAATACGTTATTCGTAATGCTGATATAAAGTGCAATATTATTAAATTTACCACTGCGACCTGTTAGATCCCATTAAGGTTTAGTTAAAATATGCCCAAAAAAATAGAAATGGGAAAATAAAAACATAAAATTTCAAGATCGAGAAAAGCCCATGCGATAGAAAAAATGAATGAACGTGTAACATTTGAATTGTTGTAGAGTTGCCATCAGTAAGTTGCGATATGCTTATTGACTAAAGAATGACTAAACGATTTGGAGGGAAATTTGTTTATAAACAGGGTGAAATGATCGACATATTGGATAGTTGGTGGTTATAAATTGGTGAAGTAGTACATAACACAGTGGTAAAGTTAAAAGTTCAAATATACGAGAAAATTGTGTTTAATAAGAGAATGAGAAAGTAGAGCAAGATATGGTCAACGGTTTACCTGAATATAAGATCAAGCCTCATATTCTAACGGTCGGTCGATCAAAGCAAAAAACTGGAAGAGGTAGTGCAGCAATTCAATTCATTTGAAGAGAAAGGCTTAGGTTTCAAGACACTTGAGAAACATTCAATACAATTAATAGAAGGAACCGTCTCGTCAAGGACAGATATTATCCGATTTCTCCAGCCGTTCAGGAGATCGTTTATGGAGAAATTGATGTGATGTTGAAATTAAAAGTGATTGAATTGAGTAATAGCCCCTGGAGTCACAGAAGCACGGTCGTCCGGAAGCCTGGTTAAAACCGCTTTTGTCTAGATGCCCATGGCAGATTGAACTGGATGAGGAACATCCAGACATCCCCTGTATCAATTCCGAGTCATGCCCTTTGGTCTCTGTAACGCGGCGCAAAGTCTCTGCCGTTTAATGGATAAAGTGATACCACAAAGGCTGAGGGAAAACGTATTTATAAGTATTTAGATGACTTACTCGTAATATCTAGCACGTTTGAGGAACATCTAAAATTGATAAAAGAAGTAGCCGATTGCCTGAAGAATGCGAATCTGACAATAGGTTTGAAAAAATCAAAGCTTTATTTTCAAGAGCTCAGATATCTTGGGTTCATAATAGGGGGGGAAAGTTGAAAACCGATCCTGATAAAGTACTGGTCATTAAAAACATTAAATTGCCCAAAACCACAAGAGAAATCAGAAGCTTCCCTGGAACTGCTGGATGGTACAAGTGGTTTATTAATGAATTTGCAACTATCTCCGTTCCACTTACAGATACTTTGAAAATGACGAACAAATTCGTAATGACTGCAGAGGCTGCCGAAACTCTCAAAAACTAAACCAATGTCAGAAAAATTATACTCTTACCGAAAAAGAATGCTTAGCTGCAGTATTGGCAATCGAAAAGTTTAGACCATACGTCTAAATAAGGCCGTTTACGGTGATTACAGATGATGCTAGTCTTAAGTGGCTCATGACTCTAAAAGACCTCTCTGGTAGACTGGCAAGATGCTCATTGAAATTGCAGAGGTATGATTGTGATATAGAACACAGGAAAGGTTCCGAAAATGTAGTTGCCGACATGTTGTTGTTACAAAAGAGGAATTGTTTGACTTGAAACAACAGAATTTGACAGCAATGAGTATAAAGACTTAATAAACAACATAGTAGATCATAAACATCAATTACCGGATTTAAGAGTGGAAGTTGGAATGGTGTTTAAAAGAACCACCTTTGATCACGAAATGGGAGAATTTTGTTGGAAACTCTGGATTCCTGCAAATCTCACTAGCACAATAATTGAAAAGGCTCATAAAGCAAAGACTCAGCGCATGGAGCTATGAATAAAACTCTAGAGAGAGTCAGAGGATTCTTTTACTGGTCTGGAATGGTATGTCAGATTAGAGAGAACGTAAGATCGTGTCAAACATGCAAAGAAATGAAACCTACAAATAAAAACATGATGCCCATTTCAAAAATTGTACATTGATTTCTTGGGAAAGTATCCTCGATCGAAAAGTGGAAACTGTTACATTTTATCCGTAGTAGATCATATTTCAAAATGTGTTTTTCTGAAAGCTATAAAAGATGCCACTACCAATAACGTTATTCAATTTTTAGTAAATGAAATATTTAATAAATTCGAAACTATTCATAGCGACAATGGTAGTCAATTTGCAGCAAAAGGGTTTTAAAAGATGATCGATACGCATAAAATCAGGCATATGAAAACAGCTGTTCACGTCCCTCAATCCAATGCATCGGAAAGAGTGAATCGGTCTGTATTGGTAGCTATCAGAGCATATCTGGAAGAGGATCACCAAGATTGGGATCTGTATCTTTCCGAGATAGAATGCGCTTTGAGAACATCTGTTCACGCAGCATCTGGAGTAACTCCATTCTTCACGTTATTCGGCTTTTCTATGTTCACTAGCGGACTTGATTATAAATTGGCTAGGAAACTTACGTATTTAACTGATCATGAAACCAAAAATTTAGATGGGAGTGACCGAATAGAAATAATACGAGAAAAATATGCACAAGGCATATGAAAATAGCGCTAGAAGGTACAATATAAGAGCTCGTGACATAAAGTTCGTCCCTGGTCAAGAAGTATATAGAAGAAATACTTTCAGTGATTTTGAGAAAAATCGAAATGCGAAATTCTGCAGAAAAATTTTAAAATGCAGAATACTTCGACCAGTGGGCAACAATATGTACGAGCTGGAAATTTTTCAAGGAAAACTCATTGGAATATATCACACTAAAGACATTAAAATGTAGTATGTTGTTACGTGTTCCCCAAAATGGTGCTTTGGCAGATCTTCCAGCTGCTCACAATCATCCCAGAGGGTCCCAACCCATCCACCTTCACCCAGAGAAACGAACAAAAAAAAATTGGAGGTATTTACAGTACAAACACTACAAAAACACTAAATACACCTTGTACAGAGAGAATTTGATGGACATATTCCCACACTATTGCCCGCCCTTCCATGGTCCATTGGATTTCCAATTAGTCATTTTTCATATTTTTTAATGAACCCCATTTCAATAACCACGCACACTCACCTCACATAGCCCTTACCATTCGGTTATTCCCTCCTTCCATAAAAGCTTATAACATCAACATTTGTCTTTTTTGATCGTAATTCATTTGTTGATGTTAGCTTTTTTTTCTTCTTTTATTCTATTCTTAACCTAAACGTACATTAACCAAACCTAGCAAGCTATTAACTCCAGGAAAAATTCTTTGCGAGTTATTTCCTCGGGTTTGCCCTCTTATCGCCCGGAAGCGTTTTATGGCCCTTTAGCGGCCCGTCAGATCTACTTTAACACCTAGTTAAAAGAGCTCTTTGAACTGGGTTATGGATTTCCTTTTTTTCTTAGATCCCTAAAATAACCACAATTATTTCAAATCGCTTCCCACTCGATTTCGGTAAACCTTACACTCAGATTTATGAACACTGGCGTTAGTAACCTTTACATGAAACAAATCTTTCACGAACATATAACATTTACCGCACAGATATCACATACATAAACTTAAATCTATTTTGTTTGGGGTTTTTATTCATTAATTTTTTTTCTAATTATATGAATCAGTTTCACTTTTTCTATTTACAGGTCTATATATTGCAGATTGTCCGCCGATTATGTCATCGACGATTTTCTAATCCGCCGGATTTCTTTTGGGCGCTATTTTCTGGACGGGAAGTTTTCTTTGTCACTTTGTTTTTTTTTTTCTTTACCTTATACGGCTGCTAATTTTTGGATCATTTGGTTACAGGTGTCGTACTTTTACCCCGTTGGCAGGCTTCATCCAGAAGATGCACACTGATGTCAGACGATGGAATGTTTCCCGGCTCAGTCGCCATAGTGGGGCGAAATTTCCCAGCACCTCTAAAACCACAGGCTTGGGTTCGCACTTGATTCCTCGGCAGCCAGTCCCGGATGTTTCTTCTCGCCTGGTCGGGTATCGGAAGGTGTATCGATTTTATTTTAAATCAGCGAACTACCACGCAAGTGGAATTGGCAAGTATTCCCACTATTTGATTTCGGTTTGTTCCGTTTTGTTAATTATTACGGCTGTTCGTGACTAGCACTTATACTTCCTTCTTAATAATCCCTCTTCTTCCTCCGTTAACGGCTTTCTATTTTTTTTCTATTCCAGCACGCCGGTCATCTACCCATAATTTTTTCCACCAAACCCACAAGTTTTCCCACGACTCCCTACGGAATCTGGAGCCTTACTGGAGGATCACCCACGCTCGCTGAAGGGGACTACATGGAGGCAGTCGCAACAATGTGCAATATTAGATTAAGACCACAATAATTCTATCTAGAGCTAAGTGTGTCGTCCTAATAAATGTAACTTTTGTAATTATACACCACTTTCAATTATACGTATACAATTATACACATATATGTCAGTGAGTTGTCCAAGAACACCTAATCATTGAGTATAAAAGATTGACTGTCAAAACCTTCGTCCCTAAACACATCCATTAATGAGCTTACATGCCTTGAAGTTGAAGAAAATATCAAATAATTATCATCCGAATCATGTTCTTGATGGCGATCATATTTTTACGGTCAGCCTTTTCATAAAAAAATAAACAATAAAACGAACCTGAAAACATCCTAGAGAAAGTAGGTTTAAATTCGCAAAAGAAAAAACAAGAAAAACGCAAAATCACCAGTAGAAAGACGAGACTAACAGTTACGATATCATCAATCCCACCACACAAAATAATGATATGAACATAATACACACACTCGAGTCATAAACACAATGCATACTTACATATACATACATTTGAGTCTGAGACATTTTTGTCATCAACTCGCCCACATAAAACAACAATATAAACATAGTCCATACTTACATGCACATACACTTGAGTTTAAGACATTTTTTGCTAACATAAACGTATGCATACAACATTGTATACATACATACGTTCAAATACTTTAAACCCTCTTATTGCTTTCCACTTAATGCCGGGCAACGACCTGTTGTAACAAGCGGAAACGCTTATGACAAAAAATGAAATGCATTTTTTTGTTATTATTAACTTTGGTAATTGTAATTCTCATGGTTCAACGAACCAACACAAAACTATATCATAAAATTCTAGAGAATTACAATTTCCCTTTCTTTTCATCTTTATGTTTGAACTGCACTTTTCACTATTAGTAATTGTATATCTTTAAGTTCACTAAATAAACAAACTATGTCATAAATTCTAAAGAATTACAATCTCCCTTTTTTGTATGAACTGCATATTTTTGTACTATAGATTTTAGTATTTAAGATGAAACATTTTGTGAAAAAGATCAGTCATATTCCTTGACTCAAAATGTAAATTATTTCATATTTCTTGAATAAAAGTGTAAGCGAGTCATATTCTTTGACCGTAAAACAAAAACAATAAAATTTATCTACTAACCTGAAATAAGAGAAAAAAGAAAACACAAAGTAAACACTTACATAATAACCAAGTAAACTACTTCCCTGAAATATATGTGTTACCTGGCTTGGAGACTCTAGGGTGTGGGAGTTCCCCACATTGTTATGGTACAGCATTTTCCACAACGGTTTCCGCACACCATCCCTGAAATCGCAAACTCCTCAGGTCTGGAGTTTTGTTGTGACCCACTGAATCCCGAGATGATTCCCTGCAGAAAAGAGGTGAGAGGAATGATGGGTTAGCTGTCAGAGGGATTACACAAAAAAATGGCATGGCCAATCTGTGTAATCGTGATAGGGAGGGCAGCTGAGGAAGAGATCACCCTCCTTCATCAAATGTGCCACTGTGTGTAAAAGAGCTTCTTTTGTGTTTTCCTCTTGATAAATGTTGTGTGTGTTCACCAGGCTGAAGTTATGGTTGGAGTAAAGATCCCATAATAACTTGTACACAACTTTTTGACTTTATTCCCTTTCCACGACGTGTTTAACAAAAGTGGTTGTAGACTTGTGTTCGTTGGCAATAAACAGAGTGCTGTATTTTGAGTGTTAATAAATTGTTCAAACATATAAAATATGTGTAATGGAAATATTTTACGGATAGTATTATATACATTTTTATTGAAAATTCTGAGGCTGAAAATAAAATTCGAAAAAGCGCCGTTTATATTGTATTTGTATTTGTTTCTAACAAAAATGTAGTTGAAGATCTAAGTTATAAGAAACGAAAGAACTTTTAATGGAATGAATTGTGTACGATAGGCATGAACGAAATTGTTGCTATCGTGGTGACCAGAGGCTTGAGGGAGAAACTACTTTCTGAAATAAACAATGTTTCTCATTGAAGTCCACTCGGCGTGAATTGTAGTTTATTCACTCTGCCGCTGAAGTAGCTGGAAATTCTTGTCACGAATGAAAACTGATGTATTTTTTCATTATTCAAGAACAATGTTTCATGGGCAGTTCGAATGCAATATTTTTTATCTAAATTTCAGCTGATTTTTGTTTTCAATTTATTTAGTACAGATAATCGTTGCATTACTGACCAAAATCATGTAATTTCAATGCATTCTCGGTGGAGTCATAGTATTAAGTGATTGTTATATCCTGTAATTACTGATTTAGAATCCCACATAAATCTTTGTTACTAGTGTGATCTGGCAACTTCATTATTCCGTATGATATTTGTCAGATCATGACAACATCGTCCGTGATTATTCAGTTCGAATATAATCATCCTGAGAACAAACGGTAGTCAAATTCGTCGGATAATAATAATTAAATAAACATCAGTATTCATCGTATCATAAGAAATGTCTATGGTTTTATTCAAACTTAGCGTACAATAAACAGCGTGCAAATACAACAATTGGCGACGAGGATAAGAACAAGGAAAAAAAATATATAAAAAAAATTTTTTTTTGCGTCTTCCGAAACTACGAATACAACAAAATGGATGCTTCACAGTTCAACGAATTTATGAAATTGCAACAACAAATGAAGGCGCAGCTTGCGAAGATAACTGTGAGTGCTTCAGCAGCTCCAACAAGCAACTGCAGCATGGTGCAAAAATTTGATGTTTTCGATTCTACAAAGGAATCTTACCGAAACTACATTCAACGCTTTAAAAATTACACGGAATTGAATAATATCAATACCGATAAGGAATACTGCGCAAAACTGCTTTTAAATTCCATTGGCGCAGACAATTTCAGTATACTGTCGGCGTTGGCGGCACCGAAGATGCCAACAGAGCTGCAATATGACGAATTGCTACAACTGTTGGAATCACATTTGGCGCCGAAGAGAAATATATTAGTGGCTCAACATAAATTTCTCTTCAAAAATCAGCATGAGGGTGAATCAATAACGAAATTTGTAGCCGCACTTCACGCTGACATAAATGATTGTGAATTTGTCTGTCCATGTAAATGTAATGCCTCCATAGCTGATGTTTTTCTCAGAGCCCAGTTCATACGTGGAATCTACGATAGTAGCATAAGGGAGCAACTCCTTATGTCCAGCACAGCCACATTCGAGGACATCGTAACAAAAGCATTGGTGCAAGAAGCGGCAAAAATTGACGCTAGAGAATTGTCACAAACACAAACAAATACATCAAATGTGGACATAAACAAAGTCCATCCCAAAAGAAGGTCACCGAACCGAAAAACTTTTCGACAAAGAGCTAATATCGACTACGATGAATTGGGTATATCGGGGTTATGTATGCGGTGTGGCAGAAATAACCACTTTGCTAAAGAATGCAAAACAAACAAAAATAAGTTAAAATACACATCATGCAACAAAACAGGTCATGTAGCTAAAGTCTGCATTTCCACACTTTTGGCGGATGGTCCTAATGCCAGTCCTGGGGGTAGTCATGACACGAGGAGATATACTAATCTGGTCCAGAATGAGAGTGATCGATATGGAATCTACAGAATTGTCGACGTATAGCAAAACGATTATTTGCAATCCAATTCAGAGCGCTATTATGCAAATCTTCTAATTGAAGGGAAATCTGTGCGATTTGAAGTGGATTCTGGATCCGGATATTCCTTTCTGCCACTGAGCCAATTCAAAGCCTTACAACTATCCAAACAATTATCCCCAACGAATATGGTCTTTTGTTCTTATACCCAAAACAAATTTATTCCAGAAGGTAAAGTCAAGGTCAAAATACGGTTTAGCAATAAGACTATCAGCGAATACATCTATGTGGTGCCAGATGGTTGTACAGCGCTTATGGGTCGTACTTGGATAAGACATCTTGGAATAAATTTAAAAGACCTGAATGAATTAAATTCTAATGTTATGACAATCAATTCAATAATCAATTCAGATGAAATTAGTCAATTGATGGCCGAATTTAAGAACGTATTTGAGCAGAGGATTGGATGCGTTCCAAAATACAAGGTTTGTCTGAAATTACGCAAAAACGCCACTCCAGTATACATAAAAGAGCGCCAAATCCCCTATGCCCTAACAGATAAAATAAATGCTGAACTGGAAGTTTTAG
Organism: Philornis downsi; assembly: GCA_019455685.1. Classification (NCBI taxonomy): domain Eukaryota; kingdom Metazoa; phylum Arthropoda; class Insecta; order Diptera; family Muscidae; genus Philornis; species Philornis downsi. The sequence goes on along the minus strand of JAHXMU010000105.1, from coordinate 83,611 downwards.
AAAAAGTCAATATTATTACTAAAACAGCAAACAGCGATTGGGGTTCGCCTTTGGTGGTGATTGCAAAAGCGGATGGAGCTGTACGCTTATGCGTTGATTATAAAGTCGGCGTAAACCAATGTCTTGTGGATGCGCACTATCCAATTAGGAAAATAGACGAAATTTTCAACAGCCTGCGGAACTCCAAATATTTTTGCCGCCTTGATTTGTATAAGGCTTATCTACATGTACCGGTCGACGAAACATCAAGTGAAATTCAAACAATATCTACGCATAAGGGTACTTTCCGCATGAATCGGCCTTCTTTCGGCATAAAAACAGCTCCATCAGAATTCAATAGGATAATAGACCAAATCCTATGCGAAGTTCCAAAGACAGAGTCATATTTTGATGACATCGTAGTACATGGGGCATCCTTGTCTGAATGCAAAGCTAATCTGCGGGCATGTTTAAAGCAGCTCGAAAAGTATGATTTACATTTAAACATTTCAAAATGTAAATTTTTTAAAAATAAAATCGAATTTTTGGGACATACTATACAATTTAATAAAATTCAGAAAATGTCTTCTAAAATAAAGGCGATTACAGATATGCCAATCCCTAAGTCAGTTGAAGAAGTTCGACGTTTTCTAGGCATGGTAACATAATACGCCAGATTTATACCAAAAACTTCTACCATGACGGCCCCGCTACGACGCCTACTTCAAAAGAATTCAGCATTCAAATGGACAAAAGATTGTCAAAATTCCTTCGATTCATTAAAAAGAGAAATTGTTAGCGATCGCGTTCTCATGCCATACAATCCAGAATTGCCACTTCATCTTGCATGCGATGCTAGTCCAACAGGTATAGCGGGAGTTTTGTCACACATAGTCGATGGTGAAGAAAGACCAATCGCGTTTGCGTCAAGGTCCTTGACGGCAGCAGAGCAAAATTACTCGCAATTGGACCGAGAGGCATTGGCAATAGTGTTCGCGATTCAGCATTATCATGAATATCTATACGGAAGATTGTTCAAGCTTGTAACCGATAACCAACCATTGGCCCGAATTTTTCATCAGAACTCTAAATTGCCTCAAACGACTTCCTCGAGACTCCAACGTTATGCGGCCTTTTTAACAGGATATAGCTATGAAGTCGTAACTAAGAAAAGTGAAGAGAATGCCAACGCGGATTGCCTTTCAAGGTCTTCTATTTATGCGGGTATGAATCAATCAAATTGTATCGACACCGAAGTTCGTCTATTATGTGAGTCAACTATAAATCAGATAAGTTCATCAAAACTTACTTCTACTTCTATTCGAGATGAAACTGAAAAGGATGAAAATCTTGCCAACATCCTCAAAGACTTACGAAATAACTGTTCAGCTGAATCGGATTACACAATTGATTCTGATATATTATTTAAAGGGTCCAGAGTTGTCATTTCGGCACCTCTTCAAAAGTTTGTCTTAGGGGAACTTCATCATACACATATTGGTATTACAAAAATGAAACAGTTGGCTAGAAGGTATTGGGTTGGAATTGATAAAGATATTGAAAAATTCGTGCGTTCCTGTGTGGCATGTGCAACTGTAAAAAAAAATCCCCCAAAAGCAATGTTACATCCGTGGGAGGAACCAGAGAAAAACTGGCAGCGAATACATATAGATTACGCGGGTCCATACCAGGGGTATCATTTTTTGATTGTAGTTGACGCGAAATCTAAGTGGGCAGAAGTAGGCATGTGTTCGTCTGCACCAACGTCATCTTCGACTTTGAAAATACTTAAAAATATCTTCCCAAGAAATGGATATCCCGATGTTATGGTCTCTGATAACGCCACAATTTTCAAGAGCGAAGAGTTCACAGCCTTCTGTACAAATGCAGGAATATTCCAGAAATGTATTGCTCCAGGTCATCCAGCCACGAACGGGTTAGCCGAGAGGAACGTTCAGACATTGAAACAACGACTAGCGTCCATGTCATCTGATTTTTCTCCTATGGCAACGAAAATAAGAGAAATCTTATTTAAATACAGAGTCACACCCCTTCAGAGCGGTAAGACACCCTCAGAACTCTATCTGGGAAGACAAATAAGGTCAAAATTGGATACCTTAAAACCTACCAAGTTCGAGAAATCGACAGTCACTGGAAGATCGGCTCGGCAGTTAAATGAGGGAGATCGTGTGCAATCCAGAAGCTATTCGCCAAACAAGCCGTCATGGAAATATGGTGTTGTCGTCAAGAAGCTAGGCCGCCTCCACTATATCATTATGCTTGACGACGGATTTTTAATTAAACGCCACATCGATCAACTTCGTTCCACTGACGTCAAAAGTGGGGAGTCAGTAACCTGTCACCAACCAAAATCAAATGTTTCGGTCCAAAGTGAAGAATCCGACCGTCATATATTATATCATCCAATGACGAGTCTACCACTAGCAACAAATGTACCTGCCAGCGATCTTACAGCTCCTAATCCTTCAATATCACAACTACCAGTACCAGAAACAACTGCACCATCATTACCAACTCAGAATCAACAGTCCAGTCCTTCATCAAAGCGCCAACGTGAAGTCGAAGCAACACCAAACCAACAACCTATACGATCATCAAAAAGACAACGTAAACCACCGCAGTATTTTCAAGATTATGTATAAACATTATTATAAGTTCCTTTTAAGTGTGCGAGAATTGTTATATCCTGTAATTACTGATTTAGAATCCCACATAAATCTTTGTTACTAGTGTGATCTGGCAACTTCATTATTCCGTATGATATTTGTCAGATCATGACAACATCGTCTGTGATTATTCAGTTCGAATATAATCATCCTGAGAACAAACGGTAGTCAAATTCGTCGGATAATAATAATTAAATAAACACCAGTATTCATCGTATCATAAGAAATGTCTATTGTTTTATTTAAACTTAGCGTACAATAAACAGCGTGCAAATACAACAGTGATATTACGCGATTTTTTTCTGTCCTCGTTGTATTGAATCGAGTACTCAAAAGAATCGGTATTTCGCAACTTCACCATACAGCACATATGTTGTTCTGGCGCGAATTTTGTTACACTGCACTGTCGCCCAAATCAAATGTTTATATGAAAACAACAATTTGCAACTGCAGAAAAACATGTCGGGCCGGCGTAAGGATATGTGGAGATTGTTGTACAACATCGTTAATCGAAATGAAACTCAGCTGAGTGACGTCTTTGTCTTCGTCGATGACATTCTTTGCAAGGAGCCCAGTCTAATAACGCATTCCTCAAAGGAGGCAACAAATCAATTTCAGGATGCGTTCGTATTGTGGTTGGCCAATAAATTAGTCGGCTCACTCGGTGTCCAACAGGAAACTGGCGTTGAGTAAGTAGACAACTATTAGGATATGGAGAGCCGAACATAAAGGGTCATATGTGTTACAGCATTTTCGAAATGAATTTGAAAATTCAGCGGAAACTCCTCAACTCCTGTTTGGTGAACAGAAGTGCGCTTTTTGAGCAGCTGGCAAGGGCTTATGCAAAAGCAATTGACCAGCTGAGTGAAGAATATGCCAAAGTAGACTTGACACTCGAAGCAGGTGAGAATGGGCTGTTGTTGCAAATAACAGCCTTCTGCTCGGATAATAAGGTCCTTAAAGAAATAGACCCAGAGTTCAGTTTTCCTGTCATCCAGATACTCTGCGATAATGTAGATGACTACATCCAATCATTGCTGCAAGTCTTGCACCATGGATTATTTGTTGGATACATCAACTATCCTCGTGTATTCAATGATTCTATACTTATTGCGCTTAGAGCGCTAAAAGAAAGCGATTTCACAACCAAGCTGTTTTGCCTTCAATATGTTGGAAGAGTTTTTCAAAGAGCCTTCTCCTTGTCTGATCAATTGCACCGTATGTACGAAATAACTTTACGTGCCCTAACTTCAATGTGGAACCATTTGCCAATTTGGCTATCTAATCAATGTTTGGTACAGGATGCTCTGGACGATTTCATAGAGGAATCGTGTTCTCTCTTGAGATCATTGTACAAATTTATCGGAGAAGTTTCGGAGAAACATATCGAAAGCTATTGCTTTCAATTGCTGGAAAATATTTGCGAACTACATAAATTCCAAAAAAAATTCGATATATCAAAGATAACGGCCATGTTAAACGTTTTGGTAGATTTTATGTTTACTCTATTTGCGGAAAGCGCCACAATTCCTGTGAAGATTAATCCCGCCTACGTGTGTGTATTGATGAAGATTGTAAAGGTATTCCCCATAGCTCTTAGGGCCATTCCTCCCCACTTAATCCGACACATTAACGAAGACGTCTTAATTACAATATTAAAACAAATAACCACAGAAATTGTGAACTTGCTTTGTAAGGATCATTTGTCCAAAAGGGACTACGAATGTCTAAAAGAGTACTTAACTTTCCTAAGCCTTTTGGAGCACCTTTTTAAATGGATTATTCAAACGAAGTGCATGGTCGACAGCAATTTCAAAGTTTTTGAGAATTCTGAATATTTTAGAAAATCACCGTTCGAGGCTTTTAACACTATTTCTACTGAAAACATGAGTGCACCAGTAGATTTATGGTTATCTAATTTACCTTCCGTCGAGGAAATAGACGAAATTTCTGTAGCTGGGTTGTTGCTGAATATTGAACACATATTTAATGTACTCTCCACGAGTGCAATGGACAAACTAATCGGGATAATATTGAAACCGCTGGAAGCAATATATAAAAGCACAGGAAGCGAGCAAGTGGATACCATTGCAGGCAAAATGGCATTAGATATTTTAATGCAAATGGAATTATCATCTTCTCGAAGGTTTACCAAAACCATTAGTGATTCTTTACTAGCATTGGGGAAATATCTGTTTTGTGCCAAAAACGAAAATCTCTACATTACATTGAAATATGCGGAGTATATTCCCTACTTTATAACGTATAGCTGGCTTACCATAGACGTGGTTATAAACGAGTTTCTTAAGAATGTACAAAATGAAGAATTACTTATGCCGGTAGTAAGAGCATTAGCCTGTCTTGGCACTGCAGTGGATGTCACGCTGGCGAGACGTTTGTTAAATGGTAAAAATATAAGCTCGGGAGAATACCCAAAATTGACGCGTGTGGATATCTATTGTCATAAATGTGATGAAGACATTGAAGATGAATTTATGATGATTCGCAGCAAAATTACATTGAAATCTGGTACTTGTCAAATTAAAACTCTGCCTTCTACGTTGAAAATATTTGTTTCAAAACAACATTTCATAAATCCGCGGTTGTATTTTGTAAGCAATCACCTAGACTTCTGTAACATAGCACCTGACATTTTTCTAAATTCTTTGTTTTCTGGAAATGATGCAAAAGGAATCCATAGACCAACAGTTAGTACCGTTGTTGCGAAATGCGTTGAAGATCACCCAGAATTTCTGACACAACTCTCTTCGTGTTTGTTAACACATGTGATTCAATCATTGAAATCATCCCAGAGACATGATTATCAGTGCACAATTTTAAGAATTATTTCAAGTTGTGTTGAAAGCCCCCAACTTTCGGAACAGTGGTTGTTCCACTTTTTTAAAATGACATTTTTCTATCTGATTCACCCGGAGTCTAAGGTCGTACACGAAGCGATATTGTGCGCCACAGAAATGTGTAATGCCCACAATAAGCAACCTATACAACTATGGAATTGGTACAAGCGAGACGCTATAAGCCTAATAGTCCGACTCGCCGTACACGTTTATGTGAATAAAGGTGTTCGCATGATAAAATCATTAAACGCGGTACGTATTGCATCCCAAACTAAGGCATACAATTCGTCCCACATCTGACTTAAAACCTTTTATAGTTCACCAAAATGCTGGGATTTTCTTGTGTAGAAGAATTCATATGTAAATACTACCGCCTCTTGGTTACCATGATATTGCCGTTTTGTGTAAAAGAACCTCGCTGTAAAGGTCTTATGATCAGTATATCCAAGATCACGAGAAAATCCATAATTGACTTATTTGTTGTCTCGTTTTTGCGCATTTATACCCACATTTATTTAACCGAAGAGCCTGAAATAGGAAATGCTTGCATAGAACTGATTGGTAAATGCACAGGAGCGAGTTTAAGTAAATTAATGAACACTGACATTCAGGTAAGCAAAAAATCCTATTTAATAATTCATACTTACCTCTTTTATAATCGCCCTACTAAATTATTCATGCCATCATTAAATTGTATCTTCTTTTTAGCAAACTGTCTGTGAATTTCTTGTGTATTTCAACAGAAGTCCAAAATTTGTCATGCAAGCATTTAAGTGTCTTCTACCGAAAGAGATTGGTGCCAGCACCTCATGCCTTAAAAGCTCAACATATGATTTCACAGAGTTCATAAAACTGCGTTTTTTAGGTGTCATTACGTATTTCCAAACTTGCTTGGCAGAACCGTATTTCGAAAAACCTTTAAAAGAAGAGACTCTGTACAGTTTGGGCCAGATTATGCGACTAATGGGGTCTAACAGTGTTACACAATTCCGTTTTAAAATTATCGCCATGTTAAGCTTTGTTCTAACTTTAGATGACCGTAATTTACAAAATATTTGCCTGAAAATATGGAACATATTTTTGCACATCGTCAGTATCCAAGAGCTGGGGCCGTCACTCAGCAGAATTGTTGCGTCACTGCTACCTTTATTGGACACTAACGCGGAGGAGATAAATGAAATCTATGAGTATTTGATATTAAATAATGATAGCCTACTTGGAATTTACATACCCGATTTGTATTTTTTGGAAGACGCGTCAAACGTGAAACCAGCCATAAAGCAGTCTGTAGCCAGACAAACGGATTTGCTGAAAGCGGAACGTACAGACATATCTCAAAAATTGTCTTTCTTGTATAAACAGATGTGCAACGAAAATCTGCAAGTTCGAATTTATGGTTTGAATTATTTGTCAAATTTCATTGCCAAACACCGAAATGAAATTAATCACATGATTCTGGACACTATACCGGTGGACCCTCTAATTGAAAAAATCGTTGATGAGCTAATTAAAGGATGCAGACACGATGACCGCAATATGCATTTATCTTCCGCCAAATGTTTGGGAGAGCTGGGGGCTATAGATCCAAGTTATATGTCTTCCAATTTCTCATTTATGAATTCCTCAGAAATATGTTTAAGTATACATACTGATGACTTCTCAATAATGGCTTTAACGGAGTTGTGTCGGGCGTATCAATTCCAGAAGGACTCGAAATATGTGGACAATTTCTCATTGGCCATACAGGAGACATTATCTGTGTTTGGCATTTCTCCGGAAGAAAATAAAAAAACAAATGTTTGGGATGCTCTGCCGGTGAGAATGCAGCAGGTCATGAAGCCATTGTTAACTTCCTGCTACACGGGCTCCAAGCGGCAAACTAAAATTACAGAACATCCTTTGTTCAATAGCAGTTCATGTAGATCATATGAAGAGTGGTCTTTTGCATGGGCATGTCGTCTTATAGATTTGCTGGAAAAAGAGGATACTCGTCATTTGCTGAACTCTTACAAGTTAAGTATGAAGCGAGACAGTAATATTTTGGCCGTATTCTTCCCCTACATTTTGCTGCATGTACTACAAGACTGCCACGAGATTAGGAAAATAGAAATATTTGATGAATTCATGGCCGTATTTAACTTTTGCAGTCGTGATTTCACATCACAAACGGAAGTTGATACATACGGTTATAAGGAATTCAAATCGACGAAATATTCTGCTGATAAAGAAGCGAACGAGCAGAACAATAGGGGGACCTCTTTGACTGCTTTGGAACATTTTGAAGGCATGGAAACTATAACACAGACATGTGCCAAGTTATGTTCAGAACAGATTGATTTTTTACAGCGTTGGATCAGAGAATGGCAAAAGGCAAACATAGTAGAAGGAAAGTGCATTGAAGAGGATGTTAAGTACAAGGCTATAAAACAATTTGTGGGCAATTTCAACAAGTCTTTAATTTCAAAAGCTAATTACAACTCTGGAGAATATGCACGGGCTTTGTTGTATTTGGAAGAGTATATAGAAGAAGATCACTCGGAGCGACTTCAAGAGCAATTGTCCTTCTTGATTCAAATATATGGAAAGTTAATGGACTCGGATTCTGTAGAGGGAGCAGTTTACATGAAAAAGACAAATTTAACACTGGAAGAAGAGATTTTGGTAAATCGGTTGGTCGATCGTCCTCAGGAGACTATAACATGCTACGAGCAACTGTTGTCCAAAAACGAATCCCAAATAAATCAAGATCATATTAAGGGAATAATCGATTGTTATTTACGAATGGATACCCCCGAAACGGCTCTTCTTATAACAGATGGCCTATGGCAGAAGTTAGCTGATCAATACACTGACGATTATTTCAAAGAATGTAAGTCAGAACTTCTGTGGCGTTTGGGAAGATATGACGAACTGCAAGAACTGCTTGAAGATTCCGTGGTGAAGAGAAAAACAAGCAACTGGAATATACAATGTGCAGAATCATTCTTACTTTTCCGACAGCCACATGATCTGAGTGGTAACACGCTTGCGGCCTTTACGCAGCAATTGGATATTATCCGTTGCAATATTGTGAGCACAATGCGCTCCTGTTCAGGCGTATCCGGCAACTCTTACACCCACTCTTACGACGAAGTCACGCGATTACATCTCCTAAACGAAGTGGAGAAAAACAGACATCTAATTGCTCAAATACAGAATTCCATGGGTTGTGCAGAGGACAATGCGAAAGAAAGTCGTTTAATGGGATTGAAAAAGTTCTTCAATGATTGGGACGCGAGGTTGGAAATCTTGCAACCTTCAGCCAGAGTTTTGGAGCCGATCTTATGCTTCAGACGCAATTTATTGTTAGAAACACAACGAATTTTACTTCAGGTTGCCCCAAGTGATGAATTTGTCTCAACAATTAACGAGTGCATCAACGATCAAATAGTTAAATTATGGCTGCGAAGCATACAGATGAATCGGGAGTCAGGTTGTTTGCAACAAGCACAGATATCAATAATGAAGGCGGATGAATACAAGCCATCTACTTTGTTCCTAGAAAAATCAAAACTTTTATGGGCAAAAGGAGACCAAACGAACTGTTTTAAGCTGCTTCAGAAAAATATTAAAGAATTATTATCAATATGTGGGGGCGACATTCGTAAACTTGATAAATCAAATCGCGTTCTTTATGCAGAGGCAAAATTTTTACAGGCTTGTTACAACGCAGAATCGATGAATATTTGTCCTGAATTGAATTTGACTTATTTTAAAGAGGCTGTTGCTGGAAACCGTACTTCGGAAAAGTGCCTAGTGTACCAGGCGCAATACATGGAAAAGATGTACGACTCCTATACCAAAGATCAAAAAGAAAGCGAAACTGGCTGCGAATTTTTGGTTGATATTATGATGAATTATGCAAAATCCCTGAAATATGGGTGTGCAAATGTATACCAGAGTCTACCACGATTGCTTAGCATGTGGCTAAATTTCACATCACACGTGGCTTCCTCAGTGGATGTCAATCAACCAGGATCTTCGCAAGGATCCAAAATAACGCTTCACCAAGGGTGGGCCAAGAAAATGAACACATTGATTAATAACTGTGTGATGATGTTGCCTGCATCTATTTTTTACACTGCTTTCTCGCAATTACTTAGTCGAATTTGTCATCCTTCGCCAGACGTTTTCAATAACTTACGTAATATTTTTATTAAATTAATAGAACATTTCCCACAACAGTCCCTGTGGATGTTACTGCCCATTTTTAAATCGTGCCACAATACTCGTGTGAAAAGATGTCGCTTATTATTCACCGATCCACGTTTGAACAATCCTACATTTCAAAAATTGCTGAACGACTTCAATATGCTTGCAGAACGCTTAATCGAATTGACGAACAAGGACCTGACACTTGATCGAACTTATGAACTGAGCACATTGGTTCGTCAGCTGCCACGCTTGTTCCTTGATCGGCAATTTTCCCAAATTATGTTGCCATTTGAAAAATATATGCAAGCTTCGTTTTCCATAACATCGGCCGCAGAATATTTAAATTTTAGTTCAATATGGAGTCTAAGACCAGACAACGTTTCTAATGTATCTGTACCTGCTAATCCATTTCCAACCTGCGTATTCATTTGTGGCATAAGCGAAGAAGTAGTCGTATTGCGGTCTGCGGCAAAACCCAAAAAAATTACCATAGAATGTAACGATGGATTATCTTATAACGTCATGGTCAAACCAAAAGATGATTTGCGTAAAGATTTTCGATTGATGGAGTTTAATGGTTTGGTGAAACGTTACCTGCATCAAGATCCCCAGGTAAGATTATTAATAAAAAAGTAGGTTTATAAACGCTATTATATTATGTTGCTTTCTCGTAAAAGCTAATAATCACTTGACTCTTTGTGCAGACAATATTTCAAACGAAGGAATTTACGTGTTATCAACAAGTGTGATTGTATTGCAATAATGGCAGTCCAAAGAAGATTGATGGAGCTCGATCTGATTGGTCAAGTCTTCAATACTATGCACATATTTGTTCAAAACTAACTAATTTCATAAAAATCCATGTAGTTTAAATACAATATCTAGGTGTAAATCAAAATTGATTTGGTCCAACGCTTTCAATAGTTCACAAACTCAGTTTATTACATTGTCCGAACGTATGGAACGATCTTAGTCCAGATACATACCACAACCGCTTAAGGAAACCATGATTTTCTCTTCTTTCTCGTACAAACGGCTCCGTACGAGGTTTTTCATACATGCAGGGTGGGCCAAATGAGTGTTGGCGATTTAATTCTTCAATTTCTCGGCAACGCGCGGCGCGGGGTGGCGGGGGGATATGTTGTTCGCTGCGCCGCTTCCTGGTAATTTAGTCGTCATGGAGCCGTACACGGGAGTGCAGCGTGCATTTTGTGTCCGAGCGTATTACGAAAACAATAAATCAGTGATTACTGCACGACGTTTGTATCGGCATGAACACGGTTTACACGATTTAAGTGAAGTTCCAAGCGCCAATGTGATACGAAAATGGATCAGAATGTTCGAAACAACCGGCTCAACAGTACCAATTACGGTTCGTGGTCGCCCAGTTTCTGCAAGATCAGCCGACATTGTGGAGCGTGTTCGTGTTTCAGTTCAGCGAAATCCGCAACAGTCAACACGTAAGAGAAGTCAGTCTTTGGATGTCAAAAGAACAACTTTACGACGAATTTTGAAACGTGATTTGCATTTGAAGGCTTATAAGATTCAGATAGTCCAAGAATTAAAACCAGATGATGCCAATAACCGACTTAACTTTGTCAATTTGATGCTAGAGCGGTTCAACAATTTCAACAACGTGATTTTTAGTGATGAGGCCAATTTTCACCTTAATGGCCATGTGAACAAGCAAAATTGTCGGTTCTGGTCCGAGACTAATCTCCGACGCTTGCATGAACGTCCACTTCACAGCCCTAAGCTTGTCGTGTGGGCTGGGATAACGTCAACCGGTATTATTGGACCATACTTTTTTGGGGACGAAAGGGCATGCGATGATGGTTAGAGCGAACAATTATTGCAACATGCTAGCAGACTTTTTGGTGCCAGCTTTGCAAGAACTTCAAGGTAATACCTTGAGGATGTGGTTTCAACAGGATGGGGCCACATGTCATACGGCTAAGGTATCCATAGAGCTGCTGAAAAATGTTTTTCCTGGAAAACTCATTTCAAAAAGGGGGATATTGAATGGCTCCCACGTATCCCCGATCTCTCTCCATGCGATTATTTTCTATGAGGCTACCTCAAATCGGCAGTCTACGAGAATAATCCGACCAATTTAGAGCAGTTGAAGAGGAACATTATTCAGGAAAGTAACAAAATACCGAGAACAACTTTTCAACGAGTTTTCCAAAATTTGCGACTTCGGTTCCGCAGCCGAGGGAAGCCATTTGGACAACACTATTTTTAAGACTTCATGCTTCCACTTTTTAAAAATACAAATATATTTTTTTATGTGTCGTAGTTTTTTTTTAACAGAATATTTAAACCGCCAACACCCTTATGGCCCACCCTGTATATCGATAATGGCAAACTCGGTCTTATGTACGCAGGCCAGGCCAGGTATCGAGAATCCAGTTCCCTATCAATACAGAATCGTGACAAATGTTCAATTTTCCGCATGGAAAATGGTTATTGTTAGTGAAAATATCAATGCAAATTATTGTTTTTATAAGTTTCCCAAATTTGTTTAATCAACAGAATTGGATTTGTTAGTTTTACAAATACACCTGTGGCAATCAGAGATACTCTACTAATGGCTGAGTTGCCCCAAATATGTTGGGAATCACTGACAGAAAGAATAGTTTTAAAATTTCATGCTTTCGCAGGAAATTATAGTCTAATAAACAATTTTCCTCCTAAAATTATCTTACATATGTATATCCAAAACGTATGGTAATAAAGTTCTGACAATGATGTTAAAACAACTGACACAATTATAGTTGCTGCCGCTGGTGATGTTATTGATGTTGCGGATATGCCAAAGTCATTATTAATGTATGATTTCTTGTTAAAAAATACAACTTTAAAGGCTCTTAACCATTTTTCCTGTAAATAATCCGGACTATGTATATCACTAGAATTCAATTAGGATAGTAGTGCTAGTTAATCCAGAAATTAGCAATTTATTTTGTTTTAAACGTCTAACGAATTACCTCTTTTATAATGTGTACTGGAGTAGAGCACGAAACTGGCTATGGAAGTTACCGGGGTAGCGATGAAGGCGGAGAAGCCAGGTCCGAGTAGCGGGAATGATGCGGTTGGATGAGAAATTATCTAATTGTGAGATTTAGATAAATCTTTCAAGTTGTGGATTTCGTACTTAGGGGAATGCCCTTGGCTGTGGGAAGAGAAAATTGCCTTGTATATATAATTTCTCAAAGAACAAGAAAAATCACATGCAAGTTGCGGATTGTAAAGAAATAGTTTGAGATAAAAAAAACCAAATTAATTAGTTACAATTCAAGATGTTTTATTTTGAGAGTAAAGTAGAATTAGCAAAGTTAAGTGGCCGATACTGGTTCCACGAACTTGCCACGAAATTTAGCAAGTTAAATTTTAGATTCAAGATAATTCACAATGATTTCATTTATAAAGTTAGGTTGGCAATTCATTTACGTATATAGTACATTTGTGTACTTTATGGATAAAATAATTCATTAAGACAAATGTTGTTCCTAGAATAATCAGTTATAAGATTTTGCTTATAATTCAAATAAGGATAAATGCTGTAAGTTTATACATGCCGCCGGCTCGGTGTTGTTGCGGGGCCTTGAGTCGCACATAGTACGGTTGCAAGCGACTTGATGGCTTCAGATAAAATGTACTGGTCCGGAGTATGTTGTTTCCTCTGTATTGTTTATGGTTGTCAGTTTTTGCCGGTTTGATGATTTCGGACGATGTCTAGCAGGTGGTGTAATTCTGGGGTGTCCTGAATGTAAGAGGGTGTGATGGTAATGATGACATTTTCTACAGGCATTTTTAGACTGAATGTGTGACTCTGGGCAAGACAATTTATACAATATTCATACTTTCGCACGACTCGATTTCGTTCTTTTGAATCCACATTGAGAAATTTCGTGCAAAATCTTATGGCATGATATCCGTGGCATAACTTGCACTGGTATACTTCAGACTCACGTTGGCGGTTATTTCTACGTGATATGAAAGAACACAAAAATCAAAAATAATTAGTAGAGAAAATTCCCGCAATAGGGTGGGTGAAACGTATTGTTAACTTTCCGTAACGCTTTTGTAGGTTCGTATTCACTGAGAATCCGATGTCTCATTGTTGTCGTAGGGTAAGTAGCACAGCTTGACGATTGGACGTGTGATTACAGCCGTAGAGGTTCGTATGTCAGCAACTCGTACTTTATCGTCTGTGACATGATGAGCTTTTTCTACTCTTTCTAAACGCCATTCATTGAGGGCAACAAATCGATTATGACTACTAGATCGGCAACATTGAGATTGGGAGTGGAATTTTTCCACTTGTAGCACTTGTGAAGAGCCTTGAGGTAATCCTCCTTCCATCTAATAGCAAATTCATGATGGAGCGCTTTGAGTTTCAACCATCGGTTGATAAGAGATGAGTTTTGAGAAATCATTTCGGGAAAAAGCCAGCATGGGTGCACCTTTGAGAAAATGACCGGGCGTTAAAGCCGTCAGGTCAAGGGGGTCTTCCGACATTGCGGAGATAGGCCGAGAATTAGGTATTCCTTCTATCCGCGCAAGGATAGTAGCAAATTGTTCGAAAGTAAATTTATGCCAGCGATTCTTCTAAAGTGATACATAAAACTCTTTACAGCGGTTTCCCAAAGACCGCCCATGTGAAGTGCATGTGGTGGAATAAAGCTCCATTTAAAGCCATGGGTAGAGTATTTCTGAGAAATATCGCTTTCAGATGACTTCAGAAAATTTCCAAAATCTCTGAGTAGGACCCTGTCTATAACTTCCGAATATTGTCTATAATTACCCGATAGGGTAGACCTCGCCTTCCAACAAAACGAGTGAAAGTAGCTTCGAGAGCTGCCGCGGATAGTTCTGTGCAAGCTTCGAGACGGATTGCTTTTGCAGAAAAACATACAAAAACGCTAATGTAAGCCTTTATAAGTCTAGTTTGGCGAAACGTAGAAGTTTTAAGTTCAAACGGGCCAGCAAAATCGATGCCAATGTTGAGAAAAGGGGGCGTGAATGTGCATCTATCTGTGGGAAGAGGAGCTATTATCTGTGAACCTTGTCGCTTGTACGTTATGCAAATTTTGCATTTGTATATTATGCATTTAGCTCTTCGCCTAAGGCGGAATATGTAGAATTCCGTTTGAGCCATTCTACATAAAAGATTACATTCGGCATGTGCCAGAAAATGATGCAAGTGGGTCAAATAAAGATGACACAATCTAAAATTTCCTGGCAGAATTATTGGGTGGCGTTCATTGTATGGTAGTGGAGCGTCAGAAAGCCTACCATTGCAGAGAAGAACATTTTGGGAATCTATAAACGGATTTAAAGGTTTTAGCGAGCTCTTTTCACCAACTTCCTTTGCATTTGTCAGAGCCATGAACTCTTGTTTACAATATTGTGCTTGGGCTACCGCTATTAAACGATTTTTGACGAATTGTGTCTCTTTGTGGCTGAGATCAAGTGAATCAAATACATAATTGTGTTTGAATAGACGATGGGTCTTGTGATAAAAACGAAATATATACGATATTACTCTTAGTGCCCTCAACAAAAAATTCGACGGAAACCTGCAATGACTGTATTGGTCGTTACTTCAGGGGAGGCTAATGGGTTCCTCTGGGCCACGCTGTTGGAGAATTAAATAGCCAAGAGGGGCCATTCCACCAAAGTTTATTGTGAACGATATCTTGAGGTCTAGGACCTCGAGTGCCTAAATCAGCAGAATTGTCATGCGTTCGAACATGATGCCAAGTCGCTCCTAGTGCAGTCTCATGTATTTGAGCAGTGCGATTAGCGATATATGTTTCCCAGGTCCACGGCGGTTTTGCAAGCCAACCGAGCACGATAGAAGCATCCGTCCATAAGATCGTTTCGCTGATAGGGACGTCTAAGACAGATTTCACGTACTTTATCAATTTTGCAAGTAAAACTGCTCCATTGAGCTCTAATCGTGGTAGGACAACAGGCTGAAGCGGGGCCACTTTGCTTTTAGCTATGAATAAATTGGAGAATACAATCGACTTAAGCGTTTGGCACCTTATGTAGACACAAGCACAATAAGCTGCTTTATAAGGGTCACAAAGTCCATGAATTTGTATGACGTTAGTAGGTGAATATCGAATTCAACGCGGAATGTTTATGGTTTCAAGGTAAGAAAGGTCGGGGGCAAAGTTACACCAATTTTTTAATGAGTCGAGGCTGATTTCTTCATCCCAGTCTTGACCTTCACGCCATAGCTGTTGCATTATCAGTTTTGCCCGAATAATAGTAGAAGTTATCCATCCTATAGGATTAAAAATACTGGCCAATGCCGATAGAACTTTACGTTTGGTTATTTTCGATTTAGTATTTATATCAGGGAAAGAGTAAGAGAAGACATCGGTTAGCGCATTCCATTTAAGCCCTAAAGTTTTAACAGAGCTGGTTTCATGAAAGCGCAGGAAATTTTCATCGTATAAATCTGAAGGTTTTAAATGAGAAAGCAACGGAGAATCGTTTGCAGTAAACTTTAATGGAAAGCCTGCAGAATTTAGAAGATCTACAAGTTGTGTTTGTTTGGTTATAGATTCCTCTATTGTGAAACTACCAGACAAAATGTCATCGACATACGTTTCCTTATTATCGACGCTGCGAGTGGATATAACTTTTTGAATTGCTTGCTAATTGCCTAAATGTACGGATGGCGAGAAAGGGCGCACAATTTATGCCGAACGTAACTGTGTTTAGTTGATAATCTTTAATTGGGCTTGTTCTATCTACTTGGTGTAAAATCTTTTGATAAACTCTGTCCACAGGGTGCAATAGTATCTGTCTGTCCGATACATTTTTTGAATATCGGCACTAAATACCAATTTATATTTTCTCCAATTGAGAATAGTTGATACTAAGTCAGTTCGAAGTGTCGGTCCCGTGTGTAAAACGTCATTGAACGAATACCCGGACTTAGTTTTTCGGGACGCATTAAATACCACGCGGACTTTCGTTGTTTTGTGTTCGGGTCTAACTACCGCATGATGAGGGAGGTAGAACGAGTAATACTTGTTGTTAGATCCATGTTCTAGAGGAGAGGCTTCTTCCATGTGTCCACGATCGAGGTATTCATTGAGCACAAATTTATACTGATCTTGAAGCTCGGAATTATTCGACAAGGTTTTTTTCTAATCTGGAATACTGTCCCAGATCAAGAAACCTGGATGAACCGAGGAACATGGTGTCTGGGAACTCCTCCTTAAATGGAAGCCTTACAATATAGCGGCCATTTGCGTGACGTGTGTCGTTTTTGAGTAAAATTCCTCACAAAATCTGTCACCTTCAGAGATTTTTTTTTTTTTTTTTGAAATAGGCACCTCTTGCTTTCAGAATCTCCTTACGAGGTCATTAAGTTCTGCCATTTCTGAACGGAATACATTTGTGCTAAAGAACTGAATTTGTACAGCCTGCATTGGACCGCTGAGTACGCATCCAAAAATCGTATTGTTTATTGCCGATGTTTCACCGCAGATATTTTTTTCATGCCCTCCAAATTTATGAAACGTTTCGAGTCATTTCCAAGTATCAAATCTATTTGAGATGATTGATTAAAATAAGGGTCAGCTAGGTCTAATTCTTCTAGTTCTTCGGGATTTAATACATTGAATGAAGCAGCTGGAATACGTCTTGTAACTTTTTGCAAGACAATGGCATTTACCGAGAAAGTTATGCTTTGGCGAGAATATCACTAGTTCACATTCTTTATTGGAGTTTTGTTTGTGCACTCCAATTCCAATAATATCGTACTGTGATTTGCGGTATGGAAGTTGAAGAATGTTTCGAAGCTTTTCGGAAACGAAAGTACGTTGGGATCTAGGATCAATTAGTGCTCTTATAGTGTATTGTTCGCCTTCGTGCTGAATTTGGACCAAAGCTGTACGCAGTAATATGGTGTCGCCATTTGCCAATATTAGACTCGAGTACAGAATTAAATTAATTATTTGGAACTTGGTCTTCATCGGAAGGTATTGGGTTGGATCTTTCATTATTGGGTGCTTTTGCAGAAAAATGAGATTTTATATGTGGGATCCGACGTTTGAAGGATATCACTCAAGCACACCAAACAACAAAGAGGTTGATTCAAACCCCTTACAACAGAGACAGCAGTTGGTTGACGACCGCTCAGAAGTAAGGACGTATGTATACGGAAGACGAGTTTCGACGAAGAATAAATCTCTAATCAATTTTTCTATTTTCATGAACTTATAATATTTTACTTAAATAAACTCAGCTTTATTAAAACCCACATTTTTGTGTTCAGTAGGAGAGAAATCCCACATATGTAATTTGAGGACTCAACCAAGAGCCAAAAAGAAACAAAAACAAGTTTTCAGTGACGAAAACACAAAATTCTACCGAATAGAAATATTTTTTTTTTACCTCGGTATAACGCGAAACATAAAAGTTCAGAAAAACGCGACGCGCAAAAGAGAGGGAAAAAAACGGCCGTTACATTTGTAACTAAGCGACAACGAATGACGAAGACGCACAAGCAAATATCATAATTAAGTTTTGAATTTCTTTTAAAATTGCAACGCAGAAAACAGAACGAACATGTCGAAGTTGGGAATGTTCGAGAGTGTTCGCGAAAGCCTTCATAGAAGCAGAAAGGAGAGTATAATGCCTTTGCACAAGTTCGTGTTTGAGAAGGACGGAGATCGTTCGAATAGACAACGTTTGAGAGAGTTCGGAGGATTTAACTATGACGAGTCGGCCGCAGCGTACACATTGAAATCTGCATACATGGACGAACATTTGACTTCGGCGGACTTAATAACTATTTGTAACGTATTGGGTATAAGTTACAACGCAGCAGATTTAAAGCTACACATATTCCAAAATCTGCGAAAAGGGTGTTTGTTTGGTTCAGGCGACAACGGCGAAGAAGACGACAACGACGACGATGAAGACGACAACAACGACGATGAAGACGACAACGACGAACCAGGCGCAGAAGTTGCAGGTGTTAGCAAAGCACATGTGAATGTAGAATTTCGA
This sequence comes from Philornis downsi, assembly GCA_019455685.1. Classification (NCBI taxonomy): domain Eukaryota; kingdom Metazoa; phylum Arthropoda; class Insecta; order Diptera; family Muscidae; genus Philornis; species Philornis downsi. The sequence goes on along the minus strand of JAHXMU010000105.1, from coordinate 64,848 downwards.
CGTCGGCAAGAAGGAAGAGGAAAATAAAATAAACAGTGCGCAAATACACAAATACAAATACAAAAATGGACAAAAATGAGAGCGTCTTAGAGTATTTTTTTTTTCAAATAAAGGAAATTGCTTCGCGAGGTAATGTAGAAGAAACTTCAGTAATACAATACGTAATTGACGGCATCCTTGACTTAAGCATAAACAAATCGCTTTTAAAGAGTTTAAAGAGAAACTATCGTGCTACGAAATATTCCGTGAAAAATGTAAAAACAAAGTCTATTCGAAAGCCGCAAATCGAAACATATTTAGAGAGAATGCGAATGTAAAGCACAAAAAGGGGAAGGAGATCATGTGCTATAATTGCGGAGAAAAGGGGCACAAATCTATCGATTGCAGCGATAAGGGAAAAGGATCGAAGTGCTTTCAATGCAATCAGTTCGGTCATATATCGAAAAATTGTACCGTGTCAAACAAATCGAATTCTAACTTACTAGAGCATAAAGACGAAATAATGAAGAAATCGATCAAAATAGAGGACCAAGAGCATCTGGCCCGGGTGGATACGGGTAGTAAATTCAATATAATGACAGAGAACGTTTTCAAGAGTTTGCATTGTGCAAGTCTTCAGAAAGTTAATTTTTATCTTGTCGATTTTGGCGGTATGAAAATTAAACCGATTGGTCAATTCGAAAAGGAAATTTTTATAGACAGTGAAACGTACAATGTAAATTTTGTAATTGTGCCGCAACACTCCATAGACGTAGATGTAATTATTGGTGAAAGTTTTTTGTCGCAAGCGGAATTAACTATACGTCCAACCGAAATCCTTATCAGAAAAATCGGGATGAAGGATGATGAATTCTTATTGATGAGAATAGAGACAACAGACTCAGAACCAGTTTATGATATTGACGAGGGCGCAAGCACAAAATCCAGAAGAAATATAATGGAGATTATTGGTAGTTATGAACCGGAAAAGTCGAAAAACTTCAGTGTCGAAATGAAGATAATTTTAAACAACGATACGCCAATATCATCAGGTCCACGCAGATTACCTCTGGCGGAAAGGTGTATAGTGGATGATCAAATAGATCAGTGGTTAAAAGATGTTGTCATTGAAGAATCTGAATCGGAATACAGCAGTCCGATCGTTTTGGTCAAAAAACGTGATGGATCTTCCAGGCTTTGCGTTGACTATCGTCGTATAAATAAAGTCATCATTAAGGATAGATTTCCGTTGCCATTGATTGAAGATCAATTAGACCGTCTCCAGAAAGCAAGAATCTTCAGCGCAATCGATTTAAAGAATGGATTCTTCCATGTTCCAGTTGCCGAATTGAGCCGCAAGTACACTTCGTTCGTGATCCAAAATGGACAATACCAATTTCGACGAGTGCCATTTGGTTAATCTAACTCACCAGCTGTGTTTCAACGATTTATAAACGCAATTGTTCGAGACTTGACGAGAAAAGGTATAGCTTTGCCGTATGTAGATGACATCATCATACCTGGCTCTGACGAAAACGAAGCAGTACATAACCTTCAAACAGTCATTACACTTTGCAGTGAGTATGGGCTAGAGCTGAATTTGAAAAAATGCAAATTTCTTAGAAAAAGGATTGATTTTCTTGGGTACGAGATAAAGGACGGCAAGATATCACCGTTCCAAGCGAAAGTAAAAGCGGTAAGAAATTCCCAATACCCACGAACATGAAACATCTACAAAGTTTTCTGGGATTAGCCGGTTACCTCAGAAAATTCATTCCACGTTTTTCATTAATTGCTAAGAAGTTATCTGACCTAACTAAGCATAATGCGAAATTTGAAATGAATGGGGCTCAAGTCAATGTTTTCAATGCGCTTAAAAAAGCGTTGAGTGAAAGCCCAGTGTTAAACATTTTCAACCAGGATTATGATACGGAAATTCATACGGATGCTTCGATTGACGGGTATGGAGCCATACTAATGCAGAAATTTCCAGACGATGGTAAGATGCACCCAGTTTATTACATGAGCAGGAAGACAACTGAAGCGAAGAGAAAATATTCCAGTTACGAGTTGGAAATACTGGCCGTGGTTGAAGCTTTGAGAAAGTTCAGTGTGTATCTTCTTGGACTGCATTTTAAAATAGTTTCGGACTGTAATGCGTTTACTAAAACTTTGGAGAAGAAAGACCTTTATACCCGGGTGGCAAGGTGGATACTACTACTCCAAGAGTATGACTACGAAGTTGAACATAGAGCAGGAACCCAGATGAGACATGTCGACTCACTTAGCAGATATCCTATCATGACTATATCTAATGATGGTGTTACTACGCGACTAAAAAATTTTCAGAAGAACGACGAGAAAATTGCAAATATCATCGAGATTCTCCGAGACAAAGATACCTTTGACGGTTATGTGATGAAAAATGGCATTGTGTATAAATTAATCGACGACGACGAGCTGATCGTAGTTCCGCGAATTAATAAGACGAGCTCACGAAAATGGCCACTTCTCCGTCAAAAAAAGTCAAAGAATTGCTCCGTCGTGAATATTATTTTTCGAAAATGGACGAGAAAGTACAAAATCACATCGATAATTGTGTCAAGTGTATAGTCACGAACAGAAAGCGGGGAAAACAGGAAGGAGAGTTACACCCACACGACGAGCCTCTCCACACTTATCACATTGATCACCTTGGGCCATTAGAGTCAACAAACAAACAGTACAAACACATATTAGCGGTAGTCGACTCTTTTACCAAATTTTGTTGGCTCTATGCAACTAAAACTACATCGTCCAGTGAAGTAATCGTTAAATTGACCATGCAGAGCTCAGTTTTTGAAAACCCTGTTCGTATCATATCGGACCGAGCACATCGTGATTACAACCGGATTGACCCGTGCAAATGGACAAGTCGAAAGATTAAATGCAGTGATTACATCAGTTTTGGCTAAACTGTGTCCGAACCTGCGAAATGGTACATGTACCTTAACCGGGTACAACAAGTTATAAACTCGACTTATTCAAGAAGTATTGGGACAACGCCATTTGAACTTCTAGTTGGAATTAAAATGAATACTCCTGACCAAATCTACATTAAAAAACTTATTGAGGGCGAAATGATCAACCATTTCACAGAACAGCGTGATGAGAGAAGAAAAGTCGTCAAGGAACAAATTTTAAAAATTCAAGACGAGAATAGAAAACATTACAACCTGAGAAGACGAAAGCCAACTAAGTATAAAATTGGAGACCTTGTCGCCATCAAAAGAACACAGTTCAGACCAGGTCTTAAACTGAAGCCGAAATACTTACGACCCTATGAAGTTATCAAGACAAAAATTAACGACACTTACGATGTTAGAAAAGCTGATGACTCTGAAGGGCCGAAACTTACTTCAACATGCGCCGAATATATGAAACTCTGGGGTGTGTATCAAGAATTCGAGGCGAATTCTCAGCAGGATGGCCGAAATGTGGGATCCGACGTTTGAAGGATGTCACTCAAACACACCAAACAACAAAGAGGTTGATTCAAACCCCTTACAACAGAGGCAGCAGTTGTTGGACGACCGCTCAGAAGTAAAGACGTATACGGAAGACGAGTTTCGACGAAGAATAAATCTCTAATCAATTTTTCTATTTTCATGAACTTATAATATTTTACTTAAATAAACTCAACTTTATTAAAACCCACATTTTTGTGTTCAGTAGGGGGAAATCCCACATATATGAAGCAAAGTGTGATGACTTTTTTTGCGAACCTACGTGCCTGGTTCTTGCTTTTGCAACTACCTTTAGTATGGGAGGACAGACAATTGCTGCAATATTTATTTTTGAAAATAAAGTCAATTCTTTGCAGCGGTGTAAATTGTATTTGAACTCGGAGCAAATCCTTATGCTGTGGTCTGACTCGCGAAGTAAACACAATGAGTTCAACTTATCCTGAGATACGTTTGTACATATATTTGAACTTTTGATTCAGAGGGAAGTTGGAGACTGCTTCCATTCTTTGCTGATTTATAACTTGATATTCGTTCTACGACCTCAAACCTATTAATCAGGAACTCATCCATTTGAGACCAAGTTGGCAATTCACGATGAAATTTAAGTGACTGTTCCCAATGAGAAAGCGTCTCATCTCATCTTCAAGCATTCCAAGCCAACTCGAAGTTCTCGTCGCAAAGGAAATATCCTTTAACGATTGCCCCAGCATGATCTTTTGTTTTATTCCTGGGGTGGTGCAACTTTTGAGCGCAAGAGAGCTTGGGATGGTTTACGTAGACCGCCGTGAACATGTCACGGAATGACGGCCATTCTTCGTAATCTCCCTTGAAATCTTCGGTGTCGCAAGGAGGAATTTTTAGATAACTATTCGCGTTATCGATCGAACGTTGTGGAAGTGAGAGCCTATTCTGATTTACATAGTTAGGTTGACGATTCAACAACGGAGATATTTTGAGCGTGTCCACTATATGAGACCTTGCTATGTAATACGTTTCAGTGCAAACGTTGTAATTAAGTTTAACATTCTCCTTAAAATCCCGGGAATTTGAAGAATCTGGCGATAGCAGGAGATTCTCATGTGAAGTTTGCAGTCTTATGTACCATTTCTGTAACTCGTCAAGTCTCACTTCCAGCATAGAATCCGTTTGTTCCTCAATACTAAGTTTTTCGATGTTTGAACAAAGCATAATTAAGTGATCGCACTCATGTAAAAAATGATCATGAATCCTTGATATATCACTGCTTCTAGTGCTAACACCAGCGGGTAGGGAAGTCGGATCCATATCGGTTCCGTTTGATTGAGTGTCTTGATATAGAGACATTTTCACTTATGATTGTTGAATTCTCCAATTAAAGATTATTTATTTAGAAATATTTTTTTTTTTTTTCACAATTTTAGGTTCATACATACATACCTATACAATGCTGAGAGACCTCAGCAATGATATAAACGTGATATGAAAGCTACACAAGTACTAGACATTACATTAAACTGCTATGTAGCTGTTGCAAAAAAAATATTTAAATTTATTATTCTATAGGTAATATTTGATTATTCTATATCAGTGATTTAACACCCATCCATTTATCATACGAATAAGTAGAGTAAATGAACGAGTAAGCGAGTAATTTCAACTTCAGTTATTTCTTCCAATTCAGCATTTCTTTGTTCGTATTAAATTGTTTTCTCACAAATTTTGCCGAATATTACTCGATTAAATTTCAATTTAATTCGATGTAAAATTTCGTGTGTATTATGGAGTATGTAGTAAAGTATTTTTCTCTAATTTATTGCAATTATTTAAGACTAGCTCCAAAAAACTTCAAGCCGTTCTCCAAGTTCTTAAATATCTTATAAAATGAGCACCAATGTCAGTCTTGTTCTCCTAAGTTATAAAATATTCGATAAGTTTTTTTTTTACTATTCCCTTTGTGGTAGTTGTGGTAGCGGAATGTTCATACCTTCTCTTAGCTTGCGTGCAATTATATTCTCTTAGCAAGAGCCAAGCAGAAAATAAGTTAAAACGTAATAAGAGCGCTATGAAATATGTTAAACAATGTTGCTCTTGTGGAAGGAAACAATTGTGAGAGAGTGGTGACAGAATTTAGAAATAGCAATTCTCTTTTTCAGTTTATCACTGTCTCTAAGAGCAATATTCACCACGATCGAAAGAGAATGGTTGATAATTTCTTTCTTTGTTTTCTCACAAATATGTTGGAAGAATAAATTATGCCCGTAATGTTAATGCTGTTGACTTCATATACATATACATATTTTCGACAAGACCGTTATGCTGTGCTATTTTCAACTTTGCTTTGCGAACAATATGATTTTTTTTTAACTTTGTTCAACTTTAAAACTAAAAGAAATGGTAATAAGGTGGCTCGTTTACTCCCAAAATTCCGTTTTAATTATTTTTTAATAGGCACTTTTCACGTATGTATTTTTCATACAATTTCGAATTTTGTAAGTCGTTTTTTGAGATCTTTGAATAATTTATAAAAATTTTTTCAGATTTTCATAAGGTCTTCACAACAAATTTGGCGTATTAAAATTACCTACCAAATTTACCAATATGTTGCTACTCGCTTTGTGATGTGTACTCCTATTTTCATGACTGTGGGACGCAATGGAAAAATGTTTTCCAAATGGTTAACACGAAATAGGTCTTGCTAGATACTCAGCATCATCATCTTTCATAGAAATCGTGCACTCCGTTCTTGGAGGAACTAGATTTTCAGTTCAAAAATCGAGTTTTACCGTGGATAAAACCGTTTAAACCGTTTTAAGATAACTTATGTAGAGTTTAGAAACTACATTTCACGTTTTCTTGCGCAAAAATTGATATTTAGGACTGTTTTTTTTTCTTGTCTATTCTCTAATTTTAACACAGATGCACCGATATAGAGAAATTTCCGCAGTATTTTTTACCGGCGGGTAAGTGTTATCACACCTACCACTTCTGAACATATAAATACTAAACAGTCTTGTTTTGGTGAGTTTGGAATTTACGTCATATCGGCTGTAACTCGACTTTACTTCATTGATTCTCTCTTTCGAAGGACCATGGACTGGAGTAGAGCACGAAACTGGCTATGGAAGTTAGCGGGGTAGCGATGAAGGCGGAGAAGCCAGTTCCGAGTAGCGGGAATGGTGCAGTTGAATGAGAAATTATCTAATTGTGAGATTTAGATAAATCTTTCAAGTTGTGGATTTCGTACTTAGGGAAATGCCTTTGGCTGTGGGAAGAAAAAATTGCCTTGTACATATAATTTCTTAAAGAACAAGAGAAATTACATGCAAGTTGCGGCTTGTAAAGAAATAGTTTGAGATAAAAAAAACCTAATGAATTAGTTACAATTCAAGATGTTTTAGTTTGAGAGTAGAGAAGTGCTCACCAGTAGGCTTAGAAAAGTTAAGTGGCCGATAATGGTTCCACGAACTTGCCACGAAGCTTAGCAAGTAAAATTTTAGATTCAAGATAATTCACAATGATTTCATTTATAAAGTTAGGTTGGCAATTCATTTACGTATATGATACATTTTTGTACAGGAGGCTTTGCTATTTATTCCAAACTACTTTCTAACATTACCCAACTACGACTTAAAAGGGATGCACTGATGGTTCTAGCTTTTTTTGTGGGATAGTCCCATTTCTGGTTCCTTAATCCCCGTTTTATAATAGACGGATGGATTCACACTACTAATTTTATTACTTTGACTTCAACAGTTTGTCCCAGCCCAGTGCACCACATTTGTGTTAACGGTTTGTTCCTGTTAAAGTAGGATTTCGAAAAATGTCATTTTATCGCGGGCTTACGTTGTAGTAGTAATTTCTACACTAATAGTGGTAATAAGAATAAGCGGCTAGTCTAGTGCGAAGGTATCATTTTTTACCTTATTCTCCATGTTTTATCCCTTCTCATTCCTCGCCTACGCTGGTAGGTGGATTTACAAACCCAGTTTGATGTTGAGTCAGTTTTCACATTTCGCTCATAGCGATAATAGCAATTTTCCGCCTTTGTTTCTTGTTCTACCCTAAAAAGTACAAATTTCGAAAGCCTCATTTCTGAATGCGTGCGACTACACTATAAAAGTTGAGTATTCAATAGTATACAAAAGCCATTTCTTGAGTTTAGCCTGTTGTGGGCATTGATACTATTTTGTCGTGCGCCCATTCTGCAAGAAGAATGTGGCTCTTAATATTGATGATCTTATATCTATTGTAACTTATTTGATTATATAATTTTTCTCCATACTCCCTATTATGTGAATATGGCTTCAATCGTTTGCTGTGGATCAATTAATCTTCTTGATTCTGGATCTAGCCTGGCCAGTGGTGCTATTCTGTCTTTACCTTACTTCCTGCCCGCCTACTCTGGAAATTCAAAATGGCACCAATTTTAAATTTTCATGTTAGAGCCGTTTAAGATTGCAATGGTTGCAGATTTGTCCCATTTTACTCTGTATTACCCTTTAAAGCATGCATTTTTTTTAATTCTTTCTTATCGTTTTTATAATGTGGATGGGCAATACGGACAACAATTTTCCTGATTCTAGCTCTAGACATTTGAACTCGACGATAGTACTAGGTTTGCCCTTTTCCCTTGTTTTAGCCCAAAAAGATTTCGTTATGAAAAGTCCTTGCTTGTTTCGTGTGTAATTTCGAAGTACAACATGGACACCAGTTTCCATGATTTTAATTCTAGTCGATCGAGCTGGGCAATGTCACCAGGTTTGTTCTTTGTATCATCTTTTTAATCCTAAAATTACGACTTTTGTAAAAAATCACGTTTCTAATCTAGAAGTGGAACAAGGACACCAATGGTTATAAAACAGAACACATTCCCTTGCAAACGACGACTTCAACCATTACAGTTTCAGAATTATTTACCAAACATGTCGATTACTCGACTACTCGAAGTGTTCGTCAGACATATCGAGGTGACCGCCGTTCAAATAATGATAGGTAGCTATTTTCCTTCCCGTAGAGAAAACATCAATTGAAATTATGCATATATTCCATATAAATATCATGTTTGCTTACCTTTAATTTTTTTCAATATTTTTTCATCAATGACAATTCGGAAACAAAAAGAATCTGGTAGAACTACATTTATGAGATGGTCAAATTTAGATTTTTTGCAAGAGTGAAATACTGATTGACTTTCAACGCTTATATTTTGTACCTCCTTTCAAAACCAAGTTACTTTAACCAAATTAGGTAATCTCGCACATTTTTTCCAGTGTAAGAAGAGCTACCTTATTCAATACTTTGTATAATATTTAGCGAAAGTAATATTCTGTTACGATTTGTATGATTTCTCTAAGATTTATCTGAGTTTGATTTGTTCTTTAGGAATAATAACCTCTATATATAATTTGCCGGTTTACTGATATAGTATAATAATATTATATATTATATTACATTATAATTATATTATACTATAATACCAAGGCACTCCTACTTCATAGACGTAATTACAAATTTTAATAAAAATTAATTCAGAAGTTAAACTCCTCTGTAATTTATTTTGCACTGCCAGAAGGGAGTCTCTTTAGAAATTACAGCGACTCTGACTTCAACGATGTGATCAAGGAAAGTTAATTTTTTTGTTCCACATCCGGCCTAATTGGTTGTGACATTTGTGCCCCCTTTCTACTTTTTTAATTTATTAAAAGAATTAGTTTCAGAGTACATCTTGGCATTGGGACATACTGATGGTTTTACTTTTTGTTATTTTTTTTTTATGGGTCGGTCCATTTCGGAGCCCTTAATTTCTCATTTTATCCCCAAAAGTATGAATTTTCGAAAATTCCTGTTCATCGCGTCCATATTTTGACAGAGGAATCTACACTTACTTTCAATTTCATGATTTTAACTCTGTTGCCTGTTGTGTCCCCTAGTTCACTCGCCTAAGTTCACAGGCCGTCATATATAATAATTTTTTCATATAGTATAATTTTACAGCCTTTCTAGATATAGGAGGGACGATTAATAACGTTTCTCCCGATGCGATAGTCGCAGCACTATCAAACTTGGGCGTAGACGTCAGTATTAAGAGGCTAGTGTACGATCTTCTCACAAAGAGACGTATCGGGGCTAAATTATGGTCGTCGGACTTATCCCCCCCTACTATGGAACTTCACTCTGAACAATATTCTGTTTTCTTTAGAAAAGGCTGGTGTCAAGGTTGTCGCACATGCCGACGATGTGGCAATATCAGTTAGGGCGAAGTTTTTGGGAACACTCAGAGGTATCCTTCAAAGAGCCCTTCTCACTGTAACGAAGTGGGCGGGGGAAAACGGTCTCGGAGTAAATCCAAACAAGACCGAAGTGGTTCTGTTTACCAGGAGGTACAAGATTCGGAGATTCGGAAATTCTTTTCGCGGACTGTGCAATATGCTTGCACAAGGCAATAGGGAAACAATGGGGATTAAAGCATTGCATTGTTCACTGATTGTGTACTGCAGTAGTAAGACCGATAATGTTGTATGGAGTTATCGTCTGATGGAAGGCTCTTGAGAAGTCCACATACTGTGGGATACTGAACAAGGTCCAAAGGATGGCTAGTCTGTGCATCACTCGTACTCTCCGCACCACCCCATTGGGTGCACTAAATGTAATTTTGCAATTTACTACCCTGGACAGTAAGACTAAGAGGGCTGTCACAGTGGTTATGGACAGCAGACTTGACTTCGGCTTAACTACTATTTGACAAGAAGTTCCATATACCTATACCAGATAGAGATACATAGAAATATAGAACTCCTGGTACAGGACTGTATGTCGACTTCTATACTGACGGCTCAAAATTAAATAATCAGGTAGGTCAGAGTCTACTGACGATACACTGTCTGATTGGAATACATGAAGTGAGACTGAAGCTTGCTGCTAGTCACTTCTGCAGGAGCTGTAGAGATGAAGAGGAGAAGGAGTCCAAAGAATACCTTTAAGGACATATAAGATCTGGAAGATACAGATGTTGTCCGGCTTAAGAGCTTCTTGAGGCGCTCAGAATGGTTAGGGGAAACTAGGGGCAGCCATGTATCTAGTTTCCGTGGAATATGTAGTCCCAATGGAATATGTAGTCTAAGTGAGTCTGTCTATTCAGAGTGTCATACAACTTCGCATCATCCTTTAAAAGTGCGAATTTCGAAAAACTTTCTTCCGCGACTGCACTGAATACTCTAATAGTATATAAACGCAGCTCCATGATTTGGCTCTAGACAGTTGTTATAGGCGATGACACTATATCCTCCCCGTATTTACATCAAAAGCTAAGAATTACATAACATCTTTTCTTGTCACATAATTATTCTGAAAAAATGTCGAAGATAATGTTAATGACCTTAGCTTTGATCCGTTGTGTTGCTTGATGATATTCGTCCGTACCTGCCAGTTTTATTCCATAATGATACGAATTCCGAAATGATCAGCCTGTCAACCTGTTGTGCACCTATGCTGTAAGGGCACATTCCCAGTTATGTCGATATGCCTTCAATCAATTGCGCCAATAGTACCATTTCCCGTCCATAAAAAAAAAAAATTAATTCCTTTCTATCGTGCATTCTGTAAGAGGAAAAGGACACAATGGACACTTTTTCTCTACATTGCCCCTAGTTACAAATTTTGAAAAACACATTCTTGCCGCATTTCCATTTTGTAAGTGGATTATGCACACCAATTTCCATAATTCCAGCTCCTCCCGTTTGAGCTGGTCGATGATACCTGATTTGCCCCTGTTTATAGGTATACTATTTTTACGAATCTCAAAAAAACTCTATTTTGACGTATGTTTGCTCCTAAAGGAGAATATGGACGCCAATTTTCATGATTCTAACTCTAGCCCTTCGAGTTAGGGGGTGATATCAAATTTAATCCATTTGTTAAGAAACGAATACATTATAATATATAATTACTATAATATATATATGTATAATACAGGTAATATAATATACATAATATTATATAATAATATATAAATCATATTTATTTATATTTTATTTTATCATAGTGTGATATATATCAATCAAAAATTGTTACACTATCAAATTTTCAGGCTCGACATAGGCGGTTGCGTATACGGACCTATGCTGCTATACCTTTTAACGAAGAGTGTGGTCTAGTAGAATGGCTTCCAAATTTAAATTCATTTAGAGGTATTTGCATGTCCAGGTACCGCATGAGGGGTTTAGGAATACCCGACCGCCTGTTGCGCCAGTATGCTCTACCAAAAACAGAATCCATTGAAAAGAAGCGAGGCACATTTAAAGACGTTCTCTTGGTCCGGCATCCACCTATTTTTCACGAATGGTTTCGGCAACAGTTCCCGTCTCCTCACAGTTGGTACCAGGCAAGAAGTGCATATGTAAAGACCGTATCAGTAATGTCGATGGTCGGCTACATACTAGGATTGGGCGATCGCCATGGCGAAAATATACTCTTCGACGAAACTAATGGAGATGCGGTACATGTCGATTTTAATTGTTTGTTTAATCAGGGCGAAACGTTTGCCTACCCCGAAGTTGTTCCATTCCGTTTAACACACAATATGACATTCGCTATGGGTCCATTAGGCGTCGAGGGACTTTACCGGAAATGCTGTGAGATTACATTAAGAGTTCTTAAGGATGAGTCGAAAACATTAATGTCTGTTTTGCGACCTTTTGTGTATGATATTGGTTCCATTAATCGTCTTAAAAGTAAAGCGAATTCCACTTTAGAAATGACAGACCCGAAAGCTATAACTGATGTGAAACGTATTGAAGAACGTTTGCAAGGATACGTAAGCTAAAGCTGCTTGTGTGTATAAAATGAAAATAATTACAAAACTTTTGCCTTTATTTGCAGGTCAGACGACCACATGGAAGTAATATGCCGTTATCTACAGAAGGTCACGTTAATTTTCTTATCAATGAAGCTACAGATATAAATAATTTGGCTTCAATGTACATAGGTTGGGGCTCATTCATATAAAGTGAATGCGATTTGTTACCCATATTTATATGTAAACGTTCTAACCTTAATATTTATGAAAAATGTTATAACAGTGAAAATGTTGTCCGTTTAAAAAGGTTTTTTTTTGTACTTACAAATTTAACGCGCCATTTGTACTTAACGAATTGAGCCGAAATATAATCTGACTATGCCCCGGATTCTTTTATCCTATTTAGGAAATGAAGCTATACCAGTAAAGCAATGTCGCTATCACTCTTTGAGCACCGATTTGTTCATATATGCCTAAAACGCATGTAAAGTTGATATAAGTAAAATAACTCCGATTTTAGGTAGCAGAAAATTTCCTTTGTTTGGTGCAAACATCACTAAGCTATTCAAATTTCCTGCTCACATATCGTTTAACACCCGGAAATGATAACAGTATTTGTGTAAATGTAATTTCATTCACTTATACTTTGCATGCTTAACAAAATTCCATCTGTTTAACTCTAAACGTTTGATTTTTCCTTTACTCCCTTTCTAATCTTCGATTCCGTTATTTGTGAAAAAGAAATGCCGAGTTATAATGATTGGACCTTGAAATTATGTACGAAATACAATGTCCCATAAATGACCGCCTCTAGATTAATTGCAGCAGTGGATCCTTTGAGGTAGTTTTCGATCACTTTTTCGCACATTTCGGGCAGTATACCGGTGATAACTAGACGAATGTTGTGTTTCAAATGCTCCCACGTTTGGAGATTATCCGCGTAAATACAATCTTTGACATAGCCCCCCACAAAAAAAATCTGACGGTGTAAAATCGCATCAACTTGGTGGTCAATTAACGTCGCCAACACATGAAATTACGTTTTCTGGAAACTTCGCATGCAATAAAGCCAAAATCCGTCGTGTTGTGTGGCTCATGGCATCTTGTTGAAACCATGTAGTATCCAGTTCATAATTTTCAATTACAGACCAAAAAAGTCGGTTATCATATGGCCATAGCGCTCTGAATTTAAATTCGAATTATCCGCCACACTTTCACTAACAGAAGCGACATTTTCGGCAGTGCGTACGTTGCGATGATGCACAGGGCTGACCACATCTGTAACGCTTCCAATCTCTATAAATTTATTTAAACCACTAAATGGATAACGCTGTATTTGTCTTTGTGTTTCTTCTTACCTCAGTGTTGCCACGAAAAAAATATAAATCCCTACTATATGAAAAAAATCCCTATTTTTCCCCTACATAAAACAGAAAATTCCCCACACTCGACCCCACGTATATAATAAATTTCCAAACTAATACGAGTTTTGAATTTAATAATCCAATGAATTATTTTGTAAATATGATCTCAAAATACATATTGAATTTATGACCTCGTGACTTAGCTTATTACGTTTTTTTGTACGTACATCCGTAACGATTGAGAATATTCGTTCGGCGTCTGCATTGGCGTGTGGTAAACGCATTAAAATGTGTACTAATCTTGAAAAATTTGGAAAAACTAGTTCATCGTTAAAATTTTTTAATTTGCATATTTTGGACCAAAACTTTTCAATATCCATTTTTCTCATGTCAACTTTCTGACTCTCAGAAAAGTTGAATTCCAATGTCAACCATTCTTGTTCTAAATCATTTACATTGATTTTAAACTTTTGACAAATTAATATGAATTTATAATTGATTTTATTGCAACCTAGAGCTATCTCTGGTGTTAAAAATTCCATTTCTTTAAAAATTGTATTATCTTTCAGTTCAAGCCTTTTTTCGTTTCCACCATGGCTGCAATGTAAAATTTTAAACAGGCAGACTTTATATGATAATCTTTTGACTTTGGAATACTTTTAAGCAGATCTTCACATTCATGTCCAACATATATTTCCTTTATAGGCAAAGATATATGTGGTGATCTTAAATCACAATCGAGTTTCAGCTCAGTCTTTTTAATGAAATTTTGTCCCATTTTGAAAAATATTTTTCTTGACTCCGAATGAAGTACGTGAACCAAAGTTTTTTTTTTGATTGGAAGAGTGCATTCAATGAATTAAAATAGACAAGTACACATTTCAAAAACAGAAGATATGCCTTAGTGCATTCATTTGAAAGTTCATTATATATAAGCTCTGCGGATTTTAGCTTATCTTGATTTAAAGCAAATTTAAAATATTCAAAAAGAGCATTCCAATTTAACAATATTCTCTCAATACATTTTTGGCGTGAGAGCCACCTGGTGTCCGAAGTCCTCAAAATCTTTCGCTTTTCTGCATAAAATATCTCCTGAAAATCTCCAAGCTGGGAACATCTTTTTGAGCTTCCTGATATGTATGTTCCTATTTGTCTGATTAAATCTTCAGGAGCTCTTGGTAACATTAAGCATGCATTATTGGCTATTATGGCCGCTGAATGACAAATGCATTTAATGGTGATCGCATCGGGAACGTCCTCTAATAATCTGGATGAAAATGAATTATATTGGCCTACCATTATATTGACTCCATCAGTGCAAAGGCCGGTAATGTTACCTAGTGGAATTTCGTGACTGATCATACAAGTCTTAAATATTTTATAAAGTGCATCAGCGCTACCATCGCTTTCTACAGGCAACAAATCCAATAACTGTACAATGCTTCGTTCTTGCATCTCATCAAAAAAACGTACGAGGACACACATTGATTTTTTCGATGAAATGTCAGTGCTTTCATCTATCAACACAGAAAAGCGTTTTTGTTTTAGTTTTTCAACCAATTTCTCTTTTTCTACTTTCGCCAAAATATTTTCTATTATTCGGGTGCATTTGGTTCGTCCTAAAGGTGGGAATACACGACATGTATTTTACATATCGCATGTCACTTTTTTGACCCGTCTGTTTTTCGTATGTCTGTCAAAATTATGAAAAAAACGCGGCGTTCAATTTTATGTGTCCAAACGTACATGTGTAAATCACATAACATTGTCATTAACAGCTGATGTTGTTATGATGCAAAAAACCATTTTTTTAAAAGCAATCATTAATAGTTTTATTTATACTGTTAATAAATTAATTACTTTTGCGTTTTGTCTATTCATTTTAAATTATTTTTATTTTATTTTTTTTTTTTTTTGTAGTCGTTGAACACTTGATGCTTTGTTGTTTATAATAAAACAGCTGACGGCGATACGGTTTACATACAAAAATAGAGCACGCTCTTTTTCAAAAATTGCCATATGTATTGCATATGGCATGTTTCACAGGGGCCACACGGCATGCATAATTTTTTGGTATGTAAAAGTGACATGCGATATGTAAAATACATGTCGTGTATTCCCACCTTAATTGGCAGTTTCTGATTATTTCTGAATCTGGTATAATTTCTTTTAGTAGAGGTATCAAATGATCTATGACGTGTATGGCAACGTTATGCTCCACAAAAAACATGCTCATACGAACTTCAAAATTTTCAGTTTCTTTTGAAATTGGTTTCTCGAAAAAAGATGACAGTGGTTTGGAGATCTTTGCAGCTTTAACTTTTTGTATATGCTTACTAGTAGCAGCGTGTTTCAATAAATCTGATTTTCCACAATTAAGAAGCTTATTGCATGCTTTGCATCTGCATTTAAAGACGTCATCTTCGACACTTTCCAACCAACCCTTAAATTCAACAGTTTGCAGCCAGTTTGGACGGAATCGCTGCTTACGATACTTTTTGTTGAACAAACAAAATTTGTTCTTCGAATCGTTGTCTGATAATTCTGATGATGACATTTTCCTATGGAAACATAAAAAGGTGTATTCTATATTATGGTTAAGGATCGTATGCGCATTTTCATACTTACAAGTGTATTAAATTGCATAAAAATTGGAAAAATTTCAGCTTAAATATCAAAAACAAACACAAATATTTTTCTGTTGTGCAAAAATTGGGGAAAAACAATAGAAAACACTTGTTCTAGTGAAAAACACTCTTCTTCTATTGACTGGCAGCAAGCGTGCATGAGTGAACTCAGTGTGCGTAGAAAAGAGAGTGAAGTAAAACCAAAAAATAACTGACAAACAATACATATTATTAGTGATGCCACACCAACACATAATTTTTTGGTGTAGCCACTCTTAGGTTTATGAGCTTCGTACATTCACAATAACTGATTTTAATTTTGTTCTTTGTATTCAATACCCATTTTAGATCCCATATCGTATATTATCAGGCCTGTCACAGAATTTTGCGGAATGGTTTCGAATTCACATTTTCCAAATCGATCGATATGGTTTAACCTTCTTCAGAAATCGATCGATTTTGTTAATTCCCAAATTGAAGATATCCCGTTTTTTTGATATGGCAACGCAAAGAATAAAGAACGCAAAGAAAAAAGCAAAGACCATATGTTTTAAAATAAGCAAAAGTGTTAAAATTATTACAAGTGACAAGACGGTAATTAAAGTTCGTAAAGCAAAAAGTGTCAAAAAGAGGCACAAGAGCGTCATTGGTCTGCCGAAAAATTGCGCCGTCGAAGTTTGAGAGATGCCTCGGATCCTTTGGCATACCCATACTCAGTGTATGTTCATACACACATAACTACATTGCTACAACAGCGTTATTTTATAATTATTGGTTTTATTTTAGTTTCATTAGTTATTATCGCCTGAACAAGGAAGGCTTTATTATGGTGTTGGATTCAATAAAGAATGATCTGAAGCGATCAAGTATACATCCAATATTGCAGCTTTCTATCGCCCTTCGGTTTCTTGCGACTGGAGCATTCCAAGGTGCAATAGGTAAGAATTTGTTGATAGTAGTATTTCAACTTTGCTGATCGTAATATCATTATAGCAAAAGATGTTGACATCTCAGTAGGAAGAAGCACTGTCTCGACGCTGATGTGGCGGGTTATTGATGCCATTGAACGCCACATATGTTCCCAATGGATAACAATTGCGATGTCTGTCCTCTTTTTTTTTTGTGGCACAGCTTTTTTTTACAAACACCTTCCAGTCCGCCCAGGTTTTTTTCCACCCATTGATGTCCTTGGTTGGCGAACCGGAGGAATTTAATTTTGCGGCTAGTTCAGTCCACAACGTTTCAGCTGCCACCCTATATCCCTTTACGTACCCCTTAGCTATGTCCTGGTGAGCATCCATGAACTCGGCCAATATACGCTCTTGTGCGGGACTCCTATGTTTTCTCCTAAAATAACGCGAATTGTTACTAAATAAAATAATTTAAGAAAAATTTTCAATACTTACATGTTTTCACAAATTATTTTGTTTGTTGTGCCTTTCGTTTTGTTTCGTCAAAACTTGCCAGTATGCAATGTTTTTGCAAATTAGTTACTTTTACTTTGAAGAAATATGTGGTTTACACGAAAAAAAATGTGGCAATACTGCATTAAAAAGTAGTCAAAAAAAAAGTTGCTTGCTGTGCTACCCCCGAAAAATACGCAATAATTGTTTAAATTAATCATTAATATGTCTATTTTCACCGCAATCTATTAAAAAACAGTACCTTTTATTGATATAAACCAATTGCAAAGACATTTTTTTAGTTTAAGATAGGAAAAAAACCATTTACATAATTGAAAGTGGTTTCAAAACGAAAAAATTTTGCGGTTTTGATTGTCTGGAGAAGCAAATTACGATTTGGAAACCATTTCGATCGAAATGGTTTTCTGTGACAGGCCTGTATATATGAATAATTAAATTTCCCTACATATCGATTAAATTAAAATATCTGTACTTTTTTCCCCTACAGACCATTTTTAGGCAAAAAATCCCTACAATAGGGAAATTTCCCTACTATTGGCAACACTGCCTTACCTATAAGACAACATATTACATACAGTAGAAACACTGAGACATTTCTTGAAGAAGGCATACGCAAAAATTACTCATCAACGTTTTGTAACTTCACGCGATCGATGTTCTTGATTGGGAGTTTTGTTTCCTGCACAGTCATGTCATTATGTCTTGTCTGCCACGACCATGGCATGACCTTTTTGGCTGGTTTTTGAGTTATTCGAAAAATCACTTTCGGAAGATCCAGTTCCCAGTTACTTGACCAATAGAAAAACCAATTAAACCGATTTTATTCGAATTCTCTCCAAGAGCGAAATCAATTGAAAAATTTTTACAGAAAATTCGTAGTTATTATTAATAAAAAAATCGTTTGCCAGATTTAAAAAACACAGCTTTAGAACAGAAACGAGGCTCATATGTAGCTAGTAGTTTATTTGTCAACGGAGGCAGCGTTCTTAGGCCGAACGCATCATATTATAATTATATAAGCTTAGAATGATTTAATAATGTTATCTAACGCAAGGAATCTTGTAGTATAGAGACACACAAGTGCAGAACATTGATACAATCGGACCTAGAAATGGGCGTAATTTTCGGTATATCGGCGAAACCAATTTGGCTAAATATTATTTTAATATATGTATATAATATGATATAATAAAATGTGACTTGATGAATAATCGTTCTCAACTTTTCCTATATATGAATATCTTACAAATGTTAGGACATTTTGTCAGTCAGCCCTAGTTTATGAAATTTATGGCAACCATTGGTGACTATAACTGTGTTTTAAACGGATGAAAACTCTTGCTTCGAACAAAATTTTACACTAATATAGTGAATAGTAATTGCCAAACTTTGGACTAGCTCTAGGAATACGATAAATTCTGGCAGAAGAATGTAATATTATGTTGCATGTGAGTTTGCTTTTTTTTCGTTGTTTTGTTTTGAAGGGGAACACTAGTATGGCAAAAGCATCTTCAAATGCACAACAAAAATTAACACATGCAAGCAGTGAAAAACGTATTGTATTTGCAATACATTAAAACAAATGTCAACGCTTGCCACAGCAGTGTCTATCAAAATTTATGTTTTCATGTATCAAAATCTCATCTCGCTATTTGAAGCAGCAAAATGACAAAATTTATTTCACCGCAATTATATTACACTCAATTTTAATACTTAATAAAGTTGAAATAGAAATATAGTTTGTTGTAACTATCATGTTTATGCAGCGCCAGTGTTATTTTTTGTATTACCTGTTATTCTTGTTTCACGTTTGACTTTGAATTCTGGTCAAATGACCCAGGTCACCCAAATGACACCTATGGTAGCCTTGTGGACGGGAAGACCTAAAAAGGGAAAGCCTCACGAAAATGTTTAGCACACTTCAAAACAATGGTGCGCTAGGGATCCCCCAAACCAGGAAAACATTTATTTTCCTTGCTTATTTTCTTATCAAACTTCTTACTTACTTTTTTTTCTTCCGCCTCACTTTCCTTCCTCCTCTTGGACAATCAGAGTGGATTTCAGAATGTAGTGTGGATTTATAGTGTGTTTGTGCACACGGGCCCCTAAAATATCAAGAAGCAAGAGCGTTGAATGAACTCAGTATGCCAGACTTTGTTATAATTTAATTAAAAAAATTCTATGAAAATTGTATAGAATTCCAGATCGAATTCAGAATAGTGTTGAAATGAAAATACTTAACACCACAAAATCATCTAATTCAAGAGCAAAGTTAGAGACAGGACATTTGCACAGTTATTTCAAAATGTTTTTGTTGTTGTTTTTATTGGTTTTATGTATCAATTAAGACGGTATTTTTTCCATACACACAATTACATGTGTAAGTGTGTATATAGCAGAAATAACCGTTAATATCATGAACTTTTTTTTTGTTATTTTTTTATATTTTGTTTTCGTTTTTTTTTAAAATATCAATACACCACATCACGTAATTGGTAGTAAATATATAATATTAATGTTAGTTATTTGATAATTGGTTGTTTATGCAATAGACACATAGACACAGACATTATACATACAAATTACACTAAATTGTTCTTTTTCTTTCATCATTTTATAAAATATCTCATTATTCCTTTTTTTAATACCTACTCATCTCATTAATACTAATAATATTTTAATCAGGAAGATTATGGTGCGTTTTAGACACATTACACATATATAGAGAAAATTTTGTATGCAGTTGGTAGTTAATACATTCATGTAAGTTTCTTTCTGTTTTATTTTGTAAGAAATAACACCTATGAATATGTTGTAATTGGTTTTATTTTGTTACACACTTAAAACTATAAAATTTTTTTCTTTTAAATTTAAAAAGTAAATACAATTAAAGGGAAATTGAGTACACTTGTCCCTCTTGTGTTTTGTTTTTGTTTACACCCTACACTACGCGCATGTTTAGTTTCGCTACTTTACTTCCACTCCATGATGCAATAAAAAATGTATTACTCGAATTGAAAGCTGAAAACGGGCGAATCAAAGATTGCAACGTGAATTTTTTAAAATTTTTGGATGATTATGGCCGTGTTAAGATGTATAAAACATATATTGTTGGATTGCAGCGAATTAGTTAAATTGATACAGGTGGTGCAGGGTGTTAAACAAGCGATCTTGTCACATTCTGATAACTGGAATTTGAAAAATCTGTCAATGGCACCGAACAAGCATCTTCAGATTCCCTTTCGTTTAATTGGCATATCGAGAAGAGAAGAGATTGGCAAAAATAGTGTGGTGTAGCAAAAGTAAAGAATAGTTTGTACCATCCGACAAGATTTGAAGCTACAAAAGATATGTAATTTTGTAGATTACTATTGGTTTAATAGTTTCGTAATAATTCCAATTATCTTTACGATGCGAAATTGCTTATAAACAAGGACATAAAGACTTTATTTTACTGTCTATAAGGAGCAAGTTGGGAAGAAAAACGAAATTTCAATAGAAGAATGAAAGGAGGCGCATAAATTGACAAGGACAGTTCGAACAAAGACGCTAGTTTTTCCGTTTATAAGCACACTAATGTAAACAGCATGGGGAATGTGATACGACTCATTGCTAATAAAACTTAGGCTTTATTTATTTATATTGGTTTAATAAAAACTGTTGGCTTTTCATGTTATTGGCTTCATTATAAATGTGAAGGATTCTATCTATGTCTTCTTGTTTTGCTTTATAATTGTTTGGGGTTGCCATTGAAGAGTTATCGTATCGTAAGCATAATTTCGTTTAAATATTTATTTGCATTTCGGATTGGTTTTGTTGGGTTGTGTTTTTTTTTTTAATCTCACTTCTTTTGTTTACTATAGCTAAGTTTGCATCCACATACACAAAGACATTAATATACGTACAATTAACTATAGAAAATAATTCATAATAATAATAATTTAAAAATCAACTATGAACTAAAAATAAACAATGATTTACACACACTCAAAAGTTAACTGAATACAAAGGTAAGTTTAGGTGAGTATAATTGTATCTTTTTTCTGTTGCATGTTACCGTCTTCTTATTAATCCAAATTATTTATACTATAAAAAGTATTTAACTGTTTTGTTGTTGTTTTACAACTTATTAACACATAAACACACATAATATATATACCGGATACAAATTAAAATACTGGTGGTTTATACCATGACAAAAGCGTCTTCGCCACAAAATAGATATGGATATTGATCAATCATAGTTTGTACAATATCTTCCAGATAAGGACGCAATTGCTCGAAATGGCCCATGTCCGTAAAGTCGATAGGAATTAGTGTTGGCCACCAGCATATGGCTAAATTCTTGCTGTCCATGCTATTCAGTTTGGAGTTGTCCGAAACACTGAAAATAACAAACCACGTAAATATTACATCGAAAAACTATCAAGTATGCCACACTCTTAACACTTACTGCACAAAATGCTGGAAAATATATTTCAATATGGCAAAATTTACAGGAGGTAACTTTTCCAGTAGTGTCTTTAAAGCCATTAAGCGGCAGCTTCGATCCGTTTTTACTTCAACGTTTACTTTTGAACCACACACAGTACGTGAACCTAAAACAACGAGGCATCGATAATTTTAAGTTCATTTCGAAACCATTTTGATGAAAACATAACACTACTTAACAATCAACAATTTCATGATCCCCAATAGTTCAAGTTACGGAGGTTGAAAATCCCAGGATATTAGACTCAAATATTAATTTCTGAGATTAAATTCGTTTTCTATAGTTAAAAATATCCCAATAGCAAAAACCTTTTTGCTCCAGAAAGTGGAAGATAATTGGAGGAAGCCTTAATATGTACAAAGCCATTATACATTTTAAATTTTGAGATATTAACCATTTTACAAAAAATCGCTGTTATGAAAATCTGTTATAAGTTCCGAAACATGCGAAATTTTGAAATCACACTTAGACGAAAAGGTGTGTCTTGAGGACATAATTAATAATAAATGCATTCTTGATAATATCAATAATTAGAGATATTACGTAATGTATTAAAAATCGCTGTATTGAAAATTTTTGATAATTTATGAACTATATCAAATTTTGGAATTTGAATTCGACGCAAATATGCAAAATAAATACAATAACGAATAAGTATGACTTTGTCCTCTCTACTTAAGTCGTTTTTTCCTAAAATTTTGAATTGCACAGAACATCGCGGTTTCCAGGCTCGAAAGAACTGAATTTGGGAAACACTTTTGTGCGAGTTGTATTAGAACTAAAGGCGTAAGTCCCGATTTCTCTATCGTCTATTCCCAACATAGGTATGTTCAAAATAGGACAGCAACAAATAGTACTACAATATAAAAACCCAAACTTGGGCCAAATTTTCATAGGACCTATAGTAAAACAAGGACTAGCACGATTCTTAGCTAATTGGGGTTATCTGGTGTACAGATATTTACTGCAAAGTATAAATGGTACCACGATGCTCGGATCACATGCGCTATCAAAATCTGTTAAAAATATTGTCTTTAAAGCAACGTTATCGAAAATGTTTCAAAATATTTTTTTTTTTATTAACTTGGTATGTATTTTTGCGAAACTTATGGTTTGATCAAAATGCATTCATTTATATATTTGGTTATTATTCATATTTTATAAATTAATTTATATATATAATTCTACTGTACGGTCCAATTGGACAAAGGGGCGTGGTACCTCCCATACAAACAAAAAATTAAAAATCAATTATTTCTGCTCCTGCTTACGGTATTTGAACAAAATTTGGTGCGTAGGTTTGGTGTACATATCTTAAGTGCTGCTGCAAATATGGGCGGGATTGGACAATGGGGAGTGGTACCTCCTATACAAACCACAAATTAAAAAGCAATTATTTCTGCTCCTGCCGACGGTATTTAAACAGAATTTTGTATTTCGGTTGAGTGAACATATTTTAAGTTCTTCTGCAAATATAGGCGTTTCTTATTATAATAGACCGATTGGCATGAAACATTTCCAATAAAAATAAAATTTGAAGGCAAAGCAACGTTTGCCGGGTCGGCTAGTTAATTTATACAATGTTAAATCGAGTTCTGTCTTTCGAATCAATTCGTGCTAGGTCACCGAAGACGCTCTAGAACAAATTAATTCCGATCCCACATTTAGAAAACGCATTGTAAGGCATGCGTTTAAGAACCGCACGTTGTTGTGCAGTCTGAATCTTTGTCAGATGATAAGACGGTTAATAAAGAAATTTATCTTTATTTGCATTTTGCATATCTAATTGCCAGCTAAAATGTCGACAAATATCATCGAACAACCACCGTATTCAGCTGATATGGCTCCGGCTGACAAATTTGTCTTTTCAAAAAAACGAAATACCACTTCGAGCACCTGTTTTCAGTTAATAGAATACGTTAAATGAAATTCGCGGTGAAAACTGGTCTTCTTCGGAATATGCGTTTGCCAAATATTTGATGGTTTTCATTAGCATAAGTGTATTATTTCGGAACGAGTTCAATTTAAAATCGATACAATAAATTCAAATGAATAACAAATATTTTGTGTTTTAAGTGATATACCTATATAACATTTACGGTAGCCTCTGAATCAGATTGAATTGCTAATTCGAGGTACAGGGCGTTCAGTGGTAATGTGACAAACGGATAATTTACAGCTACAAAATTGAAATATGGAACGATCATATTGATAACGCATGTTAAAAATTGCTGGTCTTTCAGAAAGCAAATAGTCCTATTGAAGTTAAATTTGAGGTTATCCCTGGTGTGCGATTAGTAAGCCCGTCTGCGGAAAGTATTATAATGGTCACAATAGATAGTATTCCGAACCTCACTCAGAGCCTGAAAAATGGGGAATATTTAGGGCACTCGCGGCAATTATATCAAGCTGCTCGTTATGAGATGGCTTCCAAACGAAAATGCTGGTATATACCAATCTAGATAAAAGTTCTCTTCAGACTTTAACGCGCTTACTATAGAATCTAGGCTAGCTCGGAGAGGTGAGGTAATTTCTAAACAAGTTTTCCAAAATCACCGGAATTTGCCCCAATTCTCAAGGAATCAGCTTCGTCCATTTCCATTACTGTCGTAATAAAACATCTGTTTTTCCTTGAGCGCACATAAGCCTCATTTATATATAAGCCTGAATTAATCCTTCCTAATAAACTCAATAAAATAATTCTAAATCATAATGGCCATAGGACTGGCATACACTTTAGTGCACTAATTAAGAATCAGGGTACTACAAGTGTTTTTCCTAAGCAGTGAAGCAACATTTTTCAACATCGCTTAAATCAATTAAAAGTTAGTCCATGTGATCCTCTTCGCCAGTCTTCATTCTCTTATGAGCACTGCAGAAGATTTGCGATAAATCCGACAATATTATTGGCTCCTGATCTTCATAAAAATCGTTCATACCCATTACCTAAGACTAACGACGAAGATGAGACATAGGTTTAGATTCATTGACACTTCGATTGATTAGATACTTAATCTGTACATTTTAATACTATCAGATTCGCCAAAAGTCGTCGTAAACGTTACCAGAACCTAAAGCAACAAAATTTAAGCAGCAACATGTAAAATTTGATGTCAAGTTCGAACTACACTTGGAGACGTCAACTGATGTCAAGGTACGTCGTGTGCTGAACAGCGTCAATAGAAATTACAAAACCATGATCTCCGGTCAACTCACCCCATATATATGTAGTATATATGAAGACCTCCAAGCACAGAGCATTCATGTCGAGAACTACTACAGTACAATACGAATCATAATGCCGGACTCAAAGAATATGTGATTACTTATAAAACTTTGTTGAGACATTGAAGTTTTAAGCCACAAATAAGTGCGCAATTCTTCGAGTTGCGATTTGCGTCTTTGGAACACAATAATGTTGGGTTCAGAGATCATCATAAAGGATATGAAATAAAATAAAGGAAGAGCAAGAAGATGATCAAGGTAAAATAGTGGCAAGGTTTGTAGCTTTCTTCCCACATATATCATTATGATAAGCTTATTTGGTTATGCGTAACAGAAAATTAAAATAAACTAACTTGAGTTCAACGGTTGGGTGGTTGTTGAACAATAAAGGCATGAACTGTCTTTTATTGATAGATGTAATGTCAGCCTAAAATATTTTTAAAGTTGGCGGTTGCATGAGGCGATTATCTAGATTTTTACGACAAATTTGACAGGCGTCACGGGCAGCACATTTATATCTGATCTTAATTTTGTTCACATTTCTATGTTTCAGAAATGTGTGAACCACTGGCACTGGTTGGATTAATGGGAAGCATAGTTGCAATTGATGCAAAATTTGTCTAGACACGGATCACGAAAGATTGGTTAACCACATATTTTACATTGTTTAACACGTTTGCAATGGTTTTTGGTGCGTCCGAAACCTTGACAATTTCTAAAAAAAATTCAATTAAAGATGTTACTCTGCTGTTTAATGTAACGGTGACAGCACCATTAATAGATGTTATCTTCGTTCTTTAATACTACCTTTCCAGTAAACTATATTTTTCCTTGAGCTCTGGCAACAGTTTAATAGAGAAAATTCTATTGAATGAAGAATTGAATCTCTTGTTTGCGTAGGTAGTATGGCTTCTACCGGAACACAATCTTAAAACTTTGCATTGAGTAATTTTTCAGCCGCCTTCAATTTATCCGTTTTAATCAACTATTTTCATTTCTGTTAGCTGCTAAAGGTTTGGTAGTAGCATTATCTTGGAAGCTGATAATTTGGCATATCTGCAGTTAATTCTGGTTTATTCGCATAAACTACCAAGAAACTTCTATGAAAATAGGCCAGTTAAATAAATATTGTTTAAATAAAATAAAGAATAGTGTGATTACGTGTTTATAATAAAAATATATTAATTACATTAAATATGGGAAATGTTATTCCACACCTTTGCGTATAAGCACCAATAGAAATCTATAGATTCAAGTTGCAAGTAGGGGACAATGGAAGATTTTCAGTTTCGCGCAACACAATTAAAGGTATAAGTTCAAATAAAAAAAAAAATAGACAAACCAGCGAAACATCAGAACTACAAGTCTGCTAGTTACGTATCACGTCAAATTCTAGTTTGCAGTTTATAATTATTAATTGATTACAAAAGTATCCGTCAGCTTGCAAGTGATGCGATGGATAACAAAAAAGACCAAAACATTCGCACAAACATTTGTTCAGTAAGCTCAGTGGTAAGCGCACCTAACCGTTGCCAACGCTCATGGCAGAACAATCGTTTACAATATTAACTAGTGGATACTTTTCTAATCATTTCTATCCTCTATGATTTATCTTATTTACAAATCCAACGCTATAGCGAGCATCTCTTATAAAATCCGCTTTAATAGAACAGATGTTTTACTAGCCTTAAGGAAAATGGTTATCTAAGTCAGGATTTATATTGGAAAAGTGAAAAATGCGCCATGGCGATACTTTGAAACACACACGACTATAAATGAAAATATGTCGATACAATAATTAGTGATATTAGTTTATCTTTAATGACAGGTATTAGAGACATTGTTTTATGTTTTAAATGGCGCGCTTATTCGGTCTTAAGGATGTGATGAATTTGCTCATTAGACCAAATAAAGTTATTCAAATAGTTGATAAAAACAGCATAAAATATGTCATAACTCTTAACTATATTTGTCATATCAACGACCACTTCGATTTTTTGTGGATACAATACAGGCATATGCATATCTTCAACATACTCGATTGCTCTGGGCTAATCGAGATTTGCCCAATGTAAAATGTTGCATATACGCAAAATTAATGAGAAAACTTTCTGCCACATAAATTCGAACAAAAATTTGCAGTTAATTCGCCTAGAAAAAAATTATGCTTTTGATTAAACGTCTATTCTTAAAAGGAATTTGGCCCTATTTGTTTAAGATGTTGTTGTTATACCTATACATTTACGAAACCTGATTCTAACAGATCATAAATAAATGTCGCAATTGCCAAAAGAGACTTCATGTTCTGTTTTAAATAGATGCTTGTGCTCTGCGTATTTTTTCCCTGAATCCCCGACAACTTCGTTACATTAAAAATTGCAAGGACCCCGCCCTTTGGTTAGTCCACCAACATGTCGTTGATAAAAGAGTCGCGGATGAATTTGCCTAATTTCACGCATTATCGATTAACAACATTGAGGTATGAAAAGTCATGATCTACTTACAACACGAATATATTTACTTCGACCCGAAATCCTATCCATTTCCTATTCATAAATAACTCCAGTACTCTAAAATAATGAAGAATGCATGGAATTTCCTACATACAAGGGAACTATTCAATAGCTTTACTCTTTTAATTGTTCATCCCCATATATATTCAGTGTTGCAAAATTTGGACAATTTCAATTAATCGCAAAATTAGCGGTTCTTTAAACTTTTTCAAGGGTCAAAATTGGGAATGCACACTTGACCCCACGGCTGACTTGGTGTATGTTCTTCAGTACATTATCAAAAAAATTAATAATATTTAACCAGTTACATCATAAGTTTTTTTTTTACAAATTATACTAGAAACGAATCTGTAATCAAAGGAAAAATAATTTTAATAGAAAAGCGAACAAATTTGAAATTCGAAAATATTATGTCACTTTCATATTGGAGTTATAATAAAACGCCAATCGATTTCAGCAATTTTGATAAATGAACAACCGATAGCAATGAGACGTTATGTTTAAAATTTGATGATATATAATTTGATACGGTCTATACATCTTAAGTTACACGCAAAATTTGGTTTTTGTATAATTCCGCCATTTATGGGCTGTACTAGAATGGGTATGGTTAACTCCTTCAGTTACAGTCCAAAATTAGGGTTGGGAAACAATTAAAAAAAATATATAACATATTAAGATTTGCTAAACGTGCTTTTTTGGAAAATGGATCATTTTGTACGAATATATATATATTTCGGGACGATGTTGTTATTATATGCGAAGTGTCGTAATACATACCAGCTACTTCTTCAAGTTCTTTTATTATGTCCTTGCTAAACAATGGCGGTAAACGTTTGGAGAAAAAATCTTTCAATGCGGTAGCTACAGCATTTACTGGTATATCCAAAAGTTCAATTACGGTGTTCGAATCTAGAAAATAATATATAAATATAGACATACAGGAAAAATACTTTAAAGGTGAAGTAATTACCTTCTTCGAACTTTTGAAATAGCAAATCCACATGGGCGCGACTTCCCGGCACCCTGTATATTCCTTCCGAGTCTAGACCTTCCTTTTCTATATATTCTATGCATTTTATTAAGAAAATAGGAATTTCCACCTTATCGGAGATCATTAGTTTTTCGAATTGAGATTCAGTATCGGGGAATCCCTTAGAGTTTTGCTTTAATTTTCGTTTAAGTTTTTTCTCTTGCTCTTTTTCCTTCTCTTGCAATTTACGAAGTCTCGTACTTTCTTCCTTTAGCCGGCGCTTCTCGGACTTCTCAAACTCCTTTAAACATTTTGCATTCATATTGAACTCATTGAGAGTTTCAGGAGCACCGAAAAGCACTGGAGCATCTGGTACCATCGTGTACTAAAAGATATGAAAACTTTAAATTATAAGATGATCGCCTCACGACTTTTATGTTTGTAATTTACCTCAGGAGATTTGTCGGTTTTAATAATGTCATTCATACTTGTAGGGTCAACAATTTTCTCTAAACGATATTAATAATGGCATGATAATTAATATGTGCATGTGTTTATATTTTTTGGCAACTACATACTCTTTTCAGACGTAACCATTCTTTGATAGTGAAGAGGAATTTCCGGTGGGCTTACGTATGAACCAAACATAGGTACTCGTGGAGTCTGTACCGGTATAGCAACTTTCTTCTTTTTTGTCTTCTTATTAACAGGAGGCTTTTTATTTATTTGTTTATAATAGGCATTTTGTTGACGATTTTTTCTCTCTATGGAACTAGCACAACTATCAGATTCAGTACAGTCTGCAGGTATACATTTACAACACGATCATTTAGAGACATTGGAATACAAATATTTGGTAAATTACCTTCATTTTCATAAATCTGTTCATACTCAGCTAACTCCTCAGAGTCCTCCTCATCACCATCCAACTGAGAATGATCAAATTGTGTATAACGTTTGGAATCTTTATCGCCACTGTCACAACCTGGCAGATAAGATTCACCTCCAAAATTCATTTTTGCTACAGCTTCACTAACTAACTGAAAATTTTTCATATTTAATTTTCCTGGTTGCTGCAACCATTAAAAAATAAAATAAAATAAAACAACGGCACGTGAGCAATAGGTGCAGTGAAAATTACCTTTAGGGTCTGACTTGGACCTTTTGGACGAATTTTATTCAAATTAGAATCTATATGTCTACGACCAGTTGTGTACGCGTGTGTTGATCCACCAAAATTGTTCCAAATTGAATTTTTATTGATATTTCGACGCACATCTGTTTTGTCATCCAGCCATTCTAAAAAAACCAGAACGATTCACTCAATTAATGTTGCATCCAGTAATAAAAAATAAGAAAAAAAGGATTAACAACTACTTTTGATTTCCATGCCAATATAAAGCTACCCTACATCCAGAACGAAAACCGTCTAAAGTAATAATAACGTATGTATACTCTTTCCAAGAACTGTTATTTATACATACTCGAGCATGCAAAATTATTTTACATTTCTTACCAGAAATGTGGGCGCTTTAGCAATTGGTTAAATTAAAAAAAATACCTGAATTAATTAATGAAATGAAAAAAATGCAAATGGAAATTAGTACACTAAATAGTCCATTTTAGATTTATAAACAATGACAATTAAGGAATTTTATGATACATCAAACTTCTCTTTAGAAAGTATTTATCTCCAGAAAATATTACAGAATTTGATTCGATAGAATCAGTTTGCTGTTACATTGAAGAAAGCAGGAACGTTCGGTTTAATGCTCCTGTGTGTGTTTGGTTTTGGTTTGGTTGGCTGGATCTAAACAAAACTATTGACTTGACTGTGAAGTAAGATATGAAAGTAAACAATATATCGCTGTGTCTTAAGCATTTAACATGTTGGATTTCCATTACTAGGCTTTTGGATATGCCATAACATGCCATTCAACAAACCCGGAAAGACAAAAAGGGCATACGTGCTTAATATTCTATGTAAATGTATGTGCTTTCGTACACATTTTTCACATAGGAAATATATTCGTCGATGACTAGATTTAAGATTCAAATAATTATTATTAGGTCCCCATTAGGGAGCGATTGAATAATACAAATAAAGCAGAAAAAAACACATTGTTCACGGCTAAAACTGTTTTTCATGAAAACAAAGAGATGGAAAGTCACACAAAATAGGAGGAAACTTTTGCGCTTTGAACGCTTTAAGAAAATGGAACCTGATGAACTGAACAGTCTTAGTACGAAACGAAACTCCGTTTGGGTGGGAGACTCTCATGCAAGCACCCCAAATGATTATCACCTGTTCCTGCCTATGACGAAAGATTTTGCTGGTGAAAAATTTGCCTCAAAAGAATCTTGTAAAAACTGACTTTCCCAGTTTATTGACAATGGATTTTTTTTTTATTGCACATCCTGTATACTACCAAAAAATATTTTCTAATATCTCTCAACGAAATTTATTATATTTTACTCGTTTTTTTCGTGTGGTTGTGACAGAAATATAATTATGCATATTTTTAACCTTTTACGTGCATATTTTATCTTTCTCATTGCATATTACATGCGCCTATTTCACCACTTCTGTTGCCAAGTAACTAATTTTAATGCGTTACTTGAATATCAAACATTCTTCCAGGAAAAGCCATGCCAATGTTCAGTATTACAGTTGGTTGTATAAGGTAGCACTAGCTTTACTATAATGAAATACTATAAATACTGTACTATAATTCAAACTTAATTGTACTTTCCACATCCTGTTTCCCCAAATATGAAAATGGATTTGTGAGGTCATTCCTAGAGCAATGTATTATATGTCAGGCACACATTAAATTTAGATCACAAATTAAAACTTCATTCCATTTGTTATCGATATGAGCTCACAATAACACTAATTTGTTTATCCATATACTTTACATAAAACAAACACGAAATTAAAGTGAAACGCCAAAATAAAAAGTTAAAATCAAAGTTAAATATAAAATAAATATGAAATTGGGACACTTTCAGCGATCGAGTGAAATGTTACAAATAATTGGTTAAAGTACTACTTATATTGTCCGAGTACAATTTGAGATTGTCCGAAAACTGTAATGTGAAGTTTTTCTCTGTAATAAACTTTCAGAATTAATTTTTTTTATGCTTTGATTTTTCTATAAATAGTTCCTTTTCACACGTAATGAGAAATATATATAGAAAATATATTTCGTACAAGTTCTGGAAGTAGTTCCAAAGCAATGATTACATGGAAGACATAATAGAGTGGAAACACATTATCACAGAGTTTATTATAAAATTAATGTTGCTAGAATCTATTGCAAAAAATTTTGCTAAGAAGTTAATAATTAAATAGATTGGTCTCATTTATATAATTAAGATATTTAATTCCAAAAACTACCCTAAGGGGTTCAACTTGTTAGCACGATTTGTGCTTGATATTTATACTAGAAAACATAATTTGTTATAATTCATCGAAACTAAAAATGCGAAAAATTAAACAGAATTGTTAATGAGCTAACAAACACAACTGTTCCCCCTCGTATTGATCTTTTTTTTTTTTAACTTTATTGGCGTTTTGATTCTCTACAGCGGAAAAATCGTGACATTTCATCAGCGTCTGATAGGATATCTAAACAATTATAGGACACAAATAAAGATACATGTACCGGAAAATATAAATGGGAAAACATAAAAAAATGCCATAAAAGGACGTTGTTATATACGGATTAGTACAAAATGCAGACTCCAATATCTACAATCGAAACGAAAAACTATTTCTAAGTTGTGAAAAAAATTTTGCAGAACAAAGTCTATAGCATTGCATAACTTTTGTAAGAATGCATTGCTGCAAAATATATTTAACTTTGAAAATAAATGTGTAATGCAGAAAATTAAAACTGGAACGAATGTTTATGCTAATTTCAGTTGTAATCAGCATTGAGGTCCGCCTGTTAGATTTTCTAATCGGTTATCTGAACATTAGTGGCGAATTTTAGAAATGCAGTTGTCAATTGAGCCAAAAAAAAAAAAAACAACGTAGTCATATAATCCTCGAGACAGGGAAAACGATAAAATGGTAGTAGTGCCCTACAATAAGATAATGCGTGTCAACATCCGTTGTCCTTCTTTGCCACAAATTGTTGGCAAAAAATTTGAAAGCCAATTAATTTGTTTTCAGGATGACTTAAATATATCTCTGCTTTTAACAATGAAGTTCAAAAAATCGAAAATGAAATTTTTATATGCAAAAACGTTATGAGATACGTTTTGGACTTATAAAAATGCATACATGCATAAATATCTTCTAATTTCATTCGTTATTTATCCATGTCGTAAGTTAATAGATTCCTTTAGATCGTATTCATTTAGTATTCAGAATTATATGCCTAAGTTAGAGGTTCTTAATGAAATGGGTTTGAAAAATCTTTTAGACATCCAAATCTGCGTAAAATGTTTTAACGTTAACGGCACTATACCGTGCTGTGAATAATCCTTTGGGTCCCATGGGACCGACCGGCACATAAAATGTTGTTTTTCGTTTGCGGTCAATTTAGAAAGCACAAATATTATCAGGCATTAAAAATGAAAGATTCGCGTATGACGAAGGTTAATGGCAATAGACACTTTTTGAAGTTCAACTAATTTGGAATATATAGGTATTTTTGGAAAAATTTCGGAGAAGAAAAATTTTGCATTTTTTATTACTTTGAAAAATCACTTCGCAAAATTACTTTTATATGTATTTTTAAGTGTTTTCGAGTACTCCCAATACAGCATCTGTGGATTCCACAATGGAAATTTTGGGTACTTCCAAGTGATTTAAGCCAATTTTTTTATTGTATAAACATAAATCTTTTCTCAAACAAGATATATAAACTATGTAAAGTATATGACTTCATGCCACTTCAAAACGTACTGGAAAATTAACCACGGGAGCCAAATTTTAAAATACTCGACTTTCCAAATAAAAGCCTTTATCGTTTATGGCAGTTGACTGCAAAATGTAGCAATTATTATTTAATTCAAATCAGATTCGTATGTCAATTTACAATAAGAATTTATATGCCTAATATTTGACTGAATTCACTTTTAACCACATGTAGCCCAAGGATCCACTTTTTCGAAAATCTAAAATGTTTTAAACATCTCTGCTCCGTAAATTCTTAAAATTTTAAACCAAAATTTCTTGGCGGCCTTGCAAAATAAAAGAAAATTCTAGTTATTCAGTCCCCGTGCTTTTGTTGTCTTATAAATACCTACAATTGTATTGTATAATATTCATTCAATTGCAGTGAAACATAAGGAGATGACATATAGTGAACTGTTTCTACGAATGGTGGCACGAAAGTGATTTCAGTATATACTCGTATGTGGATTAAGTTAACCAGATCCACCCTCAGCTTGACCAAGTTTTCGGCTAGCACATCATTTATGTCTTTAGTAACATTCACATTTTATTGTGGATTTAAAATCAGAAATATCGGCTGAGTTTTTTTTTTTTTTTTTGAAAATAACATGCAAAACAACATTGCACGGCGGATTTAATATTACGTTTATGCTACCATCTTTAAGCAGTCGTTTATGCACAATTTCGAAATTGAAGTGCTAATAAAAAAGTGCTATAAATGATAAATAAACAAAAGTTAATTCCTTCAAACAAAAAAAAATTTCGCAAGAACATTTACTAGAGCGTGCTTTTTCAATGAAACTAAGGAAAACAAAGGGGAAAATAACAAAAATGTAACGAATTTATGATATGAAAAAGCTTCTAAAAACAGCAATTAGTAACCTGCATCATGGGTTGCCAATGAATCCTTTGACCCGCTTACATCCGCTGCTTATAAAAATTATTTTGTTGAAAAAAGAAATAAATGGAAAATATAAATAAAGTAATTACGAATCTTGCTAAATACAATTGATTGAATGAAAACGATTTATTACATGTTATTTCTTCCAAACTAGACTCGGAAGCTGAGACAAATTGGCTCTTATATGAGCATGTAATGAGCTGATGATCTGGAGGAGCTGGCTCTGGAGGAGTTGTTGGAGGAGGAAATATCTGGAATCCTTTATGATAATCATACATTAATTGCATATTAGTTTTGATTTTTAAATGTACAACGTATATTATGAATGCAGTATATCAGGGGTACTTGTGCTAGTAAAGTGAGAAAACTAATGTTTAATGATGCGGAAAAAATGGTTTAATTCAAAAATAAAACAAAATGTAATAACGTGTGGGAATCTCAAGCAAAGACCCAACATTCTGGATGAAGGGTTTTAAGTGAAATGATTACATCTTAAGAAATTTTTACAATATACGTTGTCAATTACAACCATTTCATAAGAATTTCACAAGTTAATATAAAAAAAGCTTTGTTTTTCATTTCAGGTTATATATTACATGCAAAAGTTAATATATTTCAAATTATTTGATTTTTATTGGCCTGCGAATTATTCTGTAAAGAAATAAGTGAGATTTCAAACTAGAAAAAATGTATTCAAATATTCATTTAGAATTTGTCA
The DNA here is from genome assembly GCA_019455685.1 of Philornis downsi. Taxonomy (NCBI): domain Eukaryota; kingdom Metazoa; phylum Arthropoda; class Insecta; order Diptera; family Muscidae; genus Philornis; species Philornis downsi. The sequence goes on along the minus strand of JAHXMU010000105.1, from coordinate 29,444 downwards.
CCCATTACACATTGTACTAAAATGCATAATATATTCGTGTATTAAACAGATTAAGAAATATTTTAGTCACTCGTACTATTACATTGGCAGTTATTTAAAACGTTCCCTGCAGCCGAAACTGGCTTATAGCAGCATATTTAAAAATATATGAACCAAGTAATACTAATTAATTTTCTGAATTAAGCGATTTTGGCCGATTTTAATATAAGATCTTCACTTTATGTCTCAATTTTTGAAATTTCCAAATGCATTCTAAACACCTGTGATATTAATCAAATTACTTATCACGAATTTGTGTTACGTTGACACTTTTCGAGAGTTAGGCAGGGCTTTTATAAAAAAAATCCGGCCTAGAAAAAAATTATAAACATGTCAACCTATTTATTCGCCTCGTTATAAACATACGGACTAGATTTGTCGAACAATCCGTTTTAACTCGGTAAAGCGTTGGGCATAATTGATGGACACCCGGCGATAGTGATTGTGAAAGATTTTCAATTTGATTCAAATCCCAAGCGCAATAATTCTCGCAAAGATGTGACCAGCTAGAACGAAGAATTACATATGCGAGCAGATATATTCCCCTAATCTAAACTCAATCGGCATTAGAGAGCAAAAACCTACAAAAAAAAGTTGTTAAATAGGAAAGCTTCAAAGTTGAACTCTAAACAATAGGCACATTCGGTGAAACCAAAATTAATTTTCTCAGCAGATGCAAACGATATTTCAACCAATTACTGATAGAGGCGTCTATTTGAATAATCTAAATAACGCACGTCTTAGGTGGGTAAGTAACAACTTGTACGCCACACTGGTGATTATTTGTTGTTTTAACTTATGCGGTGGCAGTCAATAGAACAACGCAACTTCAATGCGATGGACAGGACATAGACTGTGATATCTAATGCAGCTAATGCAGAAAGGCATGAATTTAGAAGCGGATTTGCAGTTGGCAAGAGACTTAAATTCCTCACGATTTAACCCATTATGCAACCGAATAGCCACAATCCGCATTAAGGTGAAATATTTCTTGATCGTGCAAATTTGTACTACACGCTAATGGCGGACTTGGTTATAATGAACTATACTTATAACGAACAATGTTTACAGTCCCAATGATTTTGCATCAATTTTTTATAGAAATTACTGTATTTATAGCGAACATATTTAAAACAAATTTTATTTACAACGATCATTACAATTTGTTATGTTTGCAATAAAGCACCTTAGACGAAATATTTTAGTTTCAGACATTGACTATCTGAACCAAAGCATCAAACAGGGAGAAAATTAGTAAATCAAGAAAACGCTCCTTCGATTGCAATCTGCTAATGTAAAACTTGTAGCATGGCAGCTTCGAGAACTTTGATTATGGAAAAGAACGAGTCGGTGCCAAAAAATATATTGCACTTATGGCCACCAAATGGATTTGCTGTCCTCCAATCGAATATAAAAAAAACTTCGCTTATAACGAACTAAAATGTCTGACTTCATTTTACGAGTGCATACAAAAAGTACACGAATGCCACGACATTAAACATATTCTGGGAGATTTTGATGCTAAGATAAGTAGGGAAATAAAAGTCCTACAATCGTTAGATTCAGTCTGCAAAGCAACGCTTCCGATGTCGGATCCAGTCTCTATTCTTTAGCCACAACAAGGAGCAGCAGAGTGAAAAATGTACATAACCAGGAACAAAAAATACATATGGGAACATTATCGGAGCGTAATTTGACTACACGAATGCATGACCGACTATTGGAATGTATATATATATATATATATATATACATATATATATATATATATATTGATCTAAATGTGACCGAGTTTGGTATCCCTTCGAAGCATATAAGTCTTTTTAAAATTATGTTAACAGACACGAAATTTTCAGTAAATAAGAGCATAACATTCCAGTGGGCCCTTTTACACCAAATGCATATTTTTTTAACTCTATTAGAAAGTTCAAAATGTTAATTATGACATAAGTGCGTGGACAAAAATTGTCCGTGCAACATGTAGACCCATCATCAATAAGGGGAGTATCGGCGACGCATTAACAATGAGCTGTATATGGAAGGAAATTTTTTAGGCTAATATCATAAAAAGTATAGTTTGTTGTCGACTGACAAATATTGTATAACAAAATCATATTAACTTCTGCCTGAAATTTCAAATCGTGGCATGTGTGTGTATTAATTACATCAGACTTCATTCTTATGAAATGGTTAGAATGCCTTTACTCACTTTGATGTATCATTTTTGGTTTTTCGTTGCTTTCTTCATAGATTTCATCTAAAGATATGTCTCTCTCTTCTAGAAATGTTAAACAGGTTAAAAAATGCAAATAATGAAACACGCTTATATAGTTCATATTTACCATTTAATGAGTTCAGAGAACGTGTAGGAAGCATTTCGTAATTCTCGCTACCAGAGCCATCGGTACCTAAGGTACTTGACAACATGTAACTTTCATGTCGTGGTGGAGGTCTGGGCAATTTGACAGAGTTCTCTAGTGTACCCTCTCCTGAATCCAAAGTAATTGACTCTTCAACATGTAGATTTTCAACATCGTATTTGTTGTCCCAAGCATTCTTTAAGAATGGACTGTAAAATGCAACTGCAAACATAAATTATAAATTAAATAGAGGGTCGCCTATAGAATGCATTGTTAATATTTCACTTACATTTCACATATTGATCTGCTGAGAATGTCATAAAGCTGGCTTTGTAACGATCAGCTAAAGAATTGCCTTCGGTAATTAGGAATTGACATATTTCACTATTGAAAAATGCATTTGCTCCACCACTTTCTGTTATGGCAATAATTTGCAAAGGTATATTTGCATTTTGCGAAACCAAGGCGCTAAAATTATTTGGTTACATACATGCAGAAGTACATCAATTTGTTTGAATATGTACAAAACTCACCTAAGATTAGCCAAGGAGGAGCGTCGCTTCGTTGAATAGACAAAAATAAAACCATGTATTAATTCATCACGATACTGATTTATACCGTGATATGATGAAAGAATAAACTCTACTCGCTTTTTTGAATCGCCGATGAAAACATCAACTATTATGGAATGTTCAAGCGTTTTGCAAAATGTCGATTCATCTATCAAGGGGTTTACGATGTTCTCTATGTCGTACTGATCACCGCAAAACATACAAACCAGAATACGCAGGTCGGTCTGATTAGGGGAATAAGTTTCCAACGACTTCATCTCAGCAACTCTTAAAGAATCAATTACGATATTCAAAATTTCGTATACATATTTCTGGTGGTTTTGCTGGTGATCAATGAAATCACAATGGAGCATTTCTGCTAATCGGAGACCTTCGTTGCGCAAATATTCAACTTCATTCTCTTTTAAGTCTTGTGGTTGATACACTAAAACGATGGGAAGATTTTCGAACTTATCCTCTAATTCCAAATTACAAAGCAATGTGCGTTCGAGGTTATCCTTGAGAGTTTCGAAAGACTGTAGGTTGGAATAGACGCAAATTAAACCTGCAGAATATAGAAATATTTAGCAAAGAAACATTTCTTTCAAAAGTAGGTACATTTACCGCTTGAGTAGACGTCGATAGCTTTGAAAGCTTCCATGTCACCATTCGCTATACGGTAATTGAGATAATAAGTCTGATTTTCGTAAATGTATTCGCCTTTAGAACCAGTACACATGCGAATATCGTTCAGCAAATCACTGGCCAAGTGTTCAGAGCCAACAATGAGCAAATTCAGGGTCTTATCTGGTCCTTGCGATTTCCAGCTTCCACTGCCACCACTGCCAAGCGTTTTATGGCTACCTCCAGACTTCTCAGCTAAAATTTCTTCAACAAAGTTGTCGACGCAGCTGTGATAGAAAGGACAATGATCCCTTATAGGGCAATGCATGAATCCTAAGTGCTGCAACAAAATAACACGTCTTTCCTGATCCAACCGATCCATTATTTTGTATCTACGAAAACAACACAATGAATTTTGGAATGTCTTATGATTTTATATAGTATATGTAACCTGGAATCGTCCTGAAGAATATCTGTGATTTGTCGTACGTCCTCCTGAGTTATAATATCGACATTTTTAAATTGTTGAAAGAACTGAGCGTGCTCCAAAAGTAATTCGACAAAATTTTGTTTGCACTTCTCGATAATCTCATCTTGATGTATGTCGTAAATTTGTTGGCAGTCGTGTTCCGACAAGGCCTCAAAACATTCCCGACCCATAAATAAGACTCGGACTTCAGACAATTGTTTCCCAGGAGTTACAAACCCGGACTCTTCTAAAAGCATTTTAAATTGTTGTTTCCATCTAACCAGCAAAAACGAGATGTTTTAGGCAGTGAAAACGCGTATGTATTGCGGTCGTTCTTACCCTATTTTCTTTTTGTCCTGTTGAACAGAATTTAAAAAGTTTCTGAACACAGTCTCCGCTTCAGATGTTTCTAAAACATCGAAAGGTATGCGAGTTTCATCCTCCGTTTCATCCATGTCTACCAATTCCTGCCAAGATGCCTGCGGGCATTCAAAAAAATATTGATCAAATTCAACGTGGTTTCTTATATAACCCTTGGCACATTCCCAAATATCCTCGTCGCTTGCTGAAAGAGCATTTATGTCGGGCAACATGTATTCTAGTGTTCGAGCGAATTTGTCTAAATATTGGTGTAGTTTGTGGTTCATATGATCATCTCGTAATTTCTTCATGTGACGTCGAAACAGTTTCTGACCAGCGTCATGACCGAATATGTTCAAAAACTCTGTCCATTCCCGGAATTGAGCAAGCATTTTTGAGCCATGTGTCCACAGGACATGATAGTCTGTAATTTGATTACGAATGAGTCGTGTCACTGCTTCTGAACGACTTTCTAATAATTCTTTCCGGGACCGTGCCGCCTCGTGATATGGTATAATCTTAACTCGGTTCTTCACCTTGTCTATCATTTGAGCTAGCACCAAGAAGGGTAAGTCCGTATTAATGGACTCGTGTGCCGATGTCTCGACCAGTTGTATCATTCCTTTGTACTCCTTGCGCTGACACAGTTTCTCGGCTTCCCGCACATACAACTCATTCGAGTCGTCGTTTTTAGTTGTCACAAGTACCAATGGTTTCTTGTTTTTGAGTATTAAAGTAATCGCATTTTGTACAAATTCAACTTGTTTCTCAATACTTCGATTTGGCACAGGGCTTACGTCAAATAACACAACGAACCCGTCTATACTTAGCCTGCCATCTGGCAGAATTTTCTGTTCATACTCTTTTTCAATGCCTAACTGATTTTTGCAAATGTACATAAGTTTTTCGGCCGAAAATACTTTGGTGGCAGTACATCTCTTCAAGTATGTCTCCATTTTGCCCACTTTGAATGGCTGAAATGTGGAATCATCCATAAACTCAGTCTGCTCAACTATGTGAAATGTATATTCGGTTCCTTCATCCGTCGATTTATGTACATCACCCCAGTAAAGAAAATGATCGTTATTAACTACACGACCACTAAAGTCACTCTGAAATTATGATATTTGTACATTAACATTGCAGTGATATTACGTGTATTACTAACCCCCGATTTGCTTACCTGACTTAAAACTGATATGTGATCTATGAAATAATCATCTGCCATTGGCCTTATAAATCTGTTGCATAAGCACGATTTGCCGACTCCAACTTGTCCCCGGTCCTTCTCAGTCCCAGAGAGACCGATGACCGATATATTAAATGTCTTCATCCTTATCTGCGAATTAAATAAAACAGCGTTACTCTAAGATCTCATGTTGCAGGACACACATCTAATTATTACAGGAATGGACTATCAAGAATTTTGACAGAGATATAAGTTCCAGGTCGTATTTCAATGCTTGTTATGATTATATTCAATTTCGACCGGTTTTTGTGTATATGTGAAAAAAACCGACATACATTTTGATTGCAACATATACGGGTGTGTTATCAAATATGCCTGTTTAATTGATTCGGACTAATGAGATGGACAAAGTGAAGAGGATGAATTACTTCTTGTTTGGTAATATTACATCTTGGAAACATTGCCCAAATGCCGTAGTAGTAATGAAGTACAAATTGGAGTTACACATTCTATGCTTATTTTCTACGAAGTGAATTGTAATTGTGGCATTCATCTGTAGACATCCAGACGAGTTTGCACCCTTGAGATGAAAAGAAAATCACATCAAATGATAAAGCTATCTTCGCACAAACAGACTAACGTGAAGCCATATCAAAGTAAATTGTCTTACATTCCAACTATGAACGGTTTGTACTACGAATTTTGTTTAAACATTCAACAGTTTTATTCATTTTTTCACCGTTAAATTAAATAAACCATTTATGTAAAAATTTTATACACATACAGAAAAAGACGTTCCTACTCTGTCCTTAAACAATTCACTGCAACGAATATTCGTTTGAGCATGACATCTATAAACTATGACCAAAGAGAGCAGGAAAGCAATCCAAGGATGAGATGAAGAAAGATAGAGATAGAGAGAGAGAGAGAGCAAAGTCATTCTCAATTTACTAATGTCTTGTAAGCAAAGGGGAGAAAGGATAAAAAGGAGCAAGAATAATATGTGTACAATCCAACAAATTACGTCGCGAAAATGAAACCCTACACGCTCATGTGGGCTACAGTGTTGTATAGTAATATATACGTGTCAAATCGTTCACATGGGATACACTAACTTTATCCTTCAAATATTATTTTAATACAATAGGCCTCATGTGCGTTTATTCAATTCTCTTCGTCTATGTATTGCTCTCCTTTCATTTCTTCTACTCTCACACTTTATCGGACCTTCTTTTTGCCTCTCTGTTTGTATTTTTTTGATGTTTTCAAAATGTTTTCAGTTTAAACTAAAATAACTACATCCGTGCGTGCGTTGCATTGAAAAACCTGAGTAAGCAGTGTTCCCAGATGGGATTGTTTTCAAGCAGTGCAATACTTTCGAAATCAAATCGATATAAAATATAAATATTTATTAGAGGCAACATTCGGTACAAATAAAACACAATAACATATTTTTCCAAAGCTAGACTGAGGAATATTTCGTATTTTAAAGTAAAAGTTCAGTATATGAAAATCATTTCGATGACGAAAATCCAAGTTTAATGCAAGTTTACGATGAATAAAAATCGGAATGTCAAAAAATAATTTTACTGCACACATTGTTCTCGTAATTCTCCGCCGCATCTATTAATGTTTCCGAAGCCCAAGTAGGTTAGATAACGGCAAAAGTTTGAAACTGCCTGATGGAATACAAAACGTTTTTTCAAATTAGATTGTGTTCAGTCACCATCCCGAACTAGTGGTCAGCGAAGCGAATCATCGAATAATAAGGTTACGCCCCAAGAGAAAGTGCTAAGACGGCGGTTAAAGCTGAATTCTACGGGCTTCTAGGCAAGGTTGTTGCTCGTACCTAACAAACTTGTCCGGAATTTGTGGGTTGATGCTGAGAGTGAGAAAACCAGGGACATAATCCAAATTGACATAAAAAAAGATGACAGAATTGGAGGGAAGATAAGAAAGTACAGAGAACAAGGCAATAGGTGATGACGGTCAGAAGACTATAAATTTTGTGGAGTAAGGTTTCAGAGTTCGAGCAGCGCGGTGCAAAGTACTTTGCTATTAAATTGAGTACAACTAATTATAATTATAAAGTAAACGATCCTAAAATCAAATCAAATATGTGAACGGTGGGCAGAAACCCTAGAAAATCTACAACTTCTGAATCCATAAGAAAGAAGATTCTTACAGCCTTTCGGTAAACCAGGTACTACAGCCTTTGGACAGAATGGAACCGAAAACATCATGCAGCTATAGCATTTGCTACTCATCAGGCTGGTGTCACCTACAACATAACGTCGAATGAAAATTGAGTTATTGACATTAAAACCGGAAGGTAAAGCTAGGATCTAAAACGAAAACTCTATCGTTACCGGTTGGACGCTAAAAGAAAATTAGAGAGGGCGTTGCCGTTGCCGGAACCACCAATCTGATTCGTAGAATTCCGGAATTCCAAAAATAAAACAAAAAAAAACCGAAAACAGAAAACTACATCCACCGTACTGAAAAGAAAGGCTAGAAAAAAAGAAGAAACAATATCGAAGAATATTCATATAGAAAAGAGAATATTTAAAAAAATAACCTTAAGTTAACTTTTATTGTGTTTGTAATGTAGTGTCCATTTTGTGTTTTATGTTTTTAATGATTTATTTTTTTTTTAGGGAAATATGTAAAAGATAAGTTTTTTTCAAGTTATGATTAGTTGTCTTTTCAGTTTATTTCATTGTTTATAGTTAGAGGGGTTTTCAAAATTATTCATTGCTTCAGTATTTTTTCTGGGAAATTGACCCAAAAAGATTTTAGACGCAGATAGTGGCGTAAGCACTCAATTACGATTTTGTAAGGCCTTTGTATTGACTATAGAGTGAAATCTGCTGGGAAGAAAGATTTAAGGACAGGCAATAGAATTAAGCTCACAAGACTAGGAAAGAACAGGTAATAAGAATAAAAAAATTGATATGTTGGCCTTAATTTGTGTTTAAAGGAGAAGGCTGAATTGATGTGGTAAGCTTGGTAGTGTGTGCCTTATGGGCCGTAGATTGGAACAATTAAGGATAAGCTGCGATCATAGTAAGGAGGGCTACATGTGGGGAAATTCACCTATCCCTCCTCTTTAGTGCGCTGTTTAATAAGTGTTAGTTTTTGATGGTAACAAATATAATTGATGCTTGACCTGGACTGAAGTGTCGGGGTTGGAATCCGTACCTGGGAGTCCGCAGAGCTACCGATCGGACATTTCAGTGCCATAAGGGCACGTAACAAGGTTCTATCCAAATTACAAAGGGGCGACATTGTTGTCATGATGGAGGATGGGCCAGCGATTACCACTTGGTTTTAAAGTTGCATGCAATACGAGACAGGAAACCAAACAGGCGGGGAAGGTTTGACGTGAAAAAACTTAAGTAACCACAAACAGCCCATTCTAATACTGAAGAATTGATGACCGAGCGCTCACATCAACAATCATGATTGGGAATCCGCTAAGAATATATATTTTACATCATATATATAGCTTTTACATAAAGAACAAATTAACCCGAATCGCCGTGGTTGCCATATGGCAACGCTGATAGACATGTGTATACTCGATCATAACACGTAAACAAATAAAGTACCGTTATTGCAAAGTTTGTGACGACCTCGAAATCGGTTGTTCTTCTGTTGAGATTCATTTTGATTTCAATGCGTATTTGTTTGAAGGAGTTGATGCGTTGAAGGAGTGAGAAAAAAATATTTAGTGTAAAAAAAACGATTTACAAAAGTAAGTGCATCGAAAAAGTGAAGTTTTGGTGTTTTGAAAGTATATAAATAAGAGAATTATTTTGTGATAAAGTGGTATTTTAAAGTTATTTTTTGTGCACTTTTTTCTGTTGTTTGTGCGTGTGCCCATATGACAACGCCAGGGTGTTAAGGCCACTGGTTTACGGTGTAATATTATTGTTGTGTTAAAAAAACATTATTATGTATTTATTGCTTATATTTAGCTATGATTGCTGTTAATTGGAACTTATTTATTCATTAGATTTTTTAGAACTATGTGCCGATGATGATAACGAAGCTTCAACAAATGTACAAGCGCTCTATATTGAACCCATTACTAACGGAGACTTAAGTGATGAAGATGATAGTGATGATGATGGGGGTATACCAGACAACGTATGTTCAGAGCAACTAAAGTCAGGATGCGCATTAATTTTCGATAACAGTCGACGTATTGGAACAATAGAAGACGTTCGCAGCAGTTCTGAAACTGGATTCAATTATGATACTCATTCTTCAAGTACGGTGGATGATTCTTTGCCAAGCTCATTAAAGAGGATATGTCGGGTGCACCCGTCAAAGTCTGATCTTCCAATTCCTGCAGCGAACAACGACGGCAAATTCACATGGTGCAAAGACAATTCAATGGCATTGCTGCCAGTTTTCCCTGAAACAGTTTATGAAGACTGCATCAATCTAAGTCCTCACGAGCTATTTGAAAAATTTTTTGACGACGATTTGCTTAAGCACATATGTATGTAAATGTTCAAATTTGTATGCTACTCATCATCAGAAACGTTATGAAGAACTCACTGTAAGAGGTGTATACTAGGACTTGTTCAAAGTTTTTTATTTCTAATGGATGTGTTTTTTTAGAACTGCGTGTGTTCATTGGAATTTTGATTGTGACTGGCTACAATTCAACTGGTTCTTTTCGCGATATGTGTAGCATTGAAGATGATCAGCGTAGCGGTGTACAAGGCTATGCAAAGAAATCGATTCGAAGAGATAAACTACATGCTTCATTTCTAGTCATGCTTGTGTATGTCAAAAGATAATGTCGAAGGAACTGACAAGCTATGGAAATTACGCCCACTAACAGACCATTTCAAGGCCAAGATGTTGGAAACCCCGAACAAAATCTCTCATATAACGAGAGCATGATTGCATACTTCGGCCGACATGATTGCAAGCAATTTATAAAAGGAAAACCAATTCGTTTTGGATACAAAGCATGCACACCGAGTGGTTACATAATCAACTTTAAAATATATCAAGGAAAAAAATCCCAAACACGAGGAAAGATTTGGCACTTGTGCAGCGCCTCTACTGAGCATGATAGACGATTTTGCAGAAGAGGTAGAAAATCGTCCATTTGGTTTTTTTTCGACAACCTTTTTACTGGGATTCCGCTGCTATCTTATCTGAAAAGCCGGGGTTATCATGTCACTGGAACAATTCGAGAAAATAGAATACCTAAGAGTTGTCCGTTTCCACATAAAAATAATTTACTCAAAAAACCACATGGCTTTCACGAAAGTGTAAAAATAAAAGAGACTGACATCCGCTTGACGAAATGGGTGGATAATGCTGTGGTTTGTCTTCTATCAGAACCAAAATCATCAGCTTTGCGCTACAGCAAGCAAGTGCACAAAAAGGTGATTATTCCTCGTCCTTGCGTTGTTACCGAGTACAATAAATATATGGCCGGTGTTGATCGATTTGACCAAAATGTTTCAGGGTTTCGAGGCAAGAAATGGTGGCATTGTATTTTCACGTGGATTATCGACGCCAGTATTCAAAACAGCTGGCTTCTCTTCCGACACACCAGTCAAAATAAACCACTTGTTGAATTCAAGCGAGAAGTGGCCATTTACTACTGTAAACATTACGGAACCCAACCAAAAGTATTTCACAAACCGTCAGCGCAAGTAAAAAATTCGGTACAAAATAGTATTCGCTGTGATCAAACCAATCACCTAATAATTCCAATTGATAAGAAGCGACGATGTGCTGGAAATACATGCAAATCAATCGTACAAACAGCTAGCGGAAAATGCGATGTTGAATTATGTTTGCCGGTTTTCAAGCCATTCCATGTACAGCCATAAATAAGAAGTTATCTGCAACGAATTTCTCTACCTTTATTTCGTTTATATATTATTTTTAATCAGAAATGTATTGAAAACTCTTATTTTGTCTTTTTAATAAACAACTATAAAAATACCTTTTCTAGCGCTTTGGAAGATGTTATCAAAGTCTATTCCGAGGATATTGGGCGCAGGATCTAAAATCAAATGATGCGGTTTTTTTACTTAAGCCATAATGGATATAATTTGTAAAAATCTTTTTGAAAATCGAAAAATAATTTACGTAGGGTCATTCGGGTTAATAATCTGAATCGAGAGGGTTTCAAACGAAAATGGGTGGAGAACATTGTCAATGACGTAAAGGCAGCAGCACCAACACGTGCTGCAAAAAAAAAAAAAATAGTCAATAACAGTAGTTTCACGACAAGCGGAAACACCCTAAAGAATTATCAGGGCGAGTTCGTAACAACTCCATCTATGGGCAGAATGTTATCGATCTAATATAAGTCTGACCAATCGCATTGAACAAGCATGTGCACATGCGCTGCCCACACAACAAACCCCAACATCCCTCTAAGCTGTACGGATACATCTGAAGTGCAGACGGCAGTTAAGACAATTAAGCGTAATAAATCGCCGAGGCTTGGCAACAGAAATGCTTCCTTGAATCCAGCGCACCTTGACCTTGAGTCCAGCGCAGCTATTCTTATGCCCACTATCAGACAATTCTGGCAACGAGAAATTTTGCCACCGGAATTAGGAGAGGGATTGATTGTGAATGTCCAAAAAAAAAAAAGTGGTTTAGCCGAACGCAAAACTGAAAAGTATGCTCCTAAGTATGACAAACAAAATTATTGCTCACATTCTGTACAATAGAATAGAATAGCTGAAGACGCTCTACCAGGCGTACGGAGAGAAAAATTTGGCATTCAGCCGAATAAATCTTGTATAGACCATGTCAACAGTCTGAGAGTAATAATCGAGGAATCTGTTCAATGGCTTTCATAGATTTTGAAAAAGCTTTCGACATCCTCAACCATGGCACAATATGGAGTGCTGTCAAATTCAAAGGTTTTCCCAAAAAGCTGATTGACCTCACTAAATGATTATATCCAAACGCTTATTGTCGCATACTCCAAAACGATCTAATGAGCGAACGAATTCCCATTATAGCTGGAGTGAGGCAGTGACAGTGTGTCATCCACTCTATTATTTAATTGTATTCCCGATCTGGTGATGAGAAATGCTACTGCAGACATGAAAGGCATAACAACTTGCGAGGTGCAAGGGAGACTGGAGGATCTCGATTACGTAGGCGATATTTGTCTATTTTCTCACAATTTCGGAGACATGTAAGTGAAGCCTAAAGATCTTCAAGAAGTAGCTAAATGTGCCGGTGTAAAAATAAATACTAAAAAAACTAAGCCTATGAGAATAAACGTAACAAAAATTCCAAATCGAAGTGGAAACTTCATGGAAGCGAATCATAAAATAATGCAGTCCTTTGTAAGCAGCTGTCTGCGAAAGATATTGCGAATAAACCGGCCTCAAACAATAACCTACAACCTTTTGTGGACTCATCAACAACCAACAAATTAGGAAATAAGGCAACGCAAGTGGCGTTGGATTGGTCATACCTGGAGGAAATCTATAGACGATATCGAAAGCCAAACCATTGACTGGAAAGCCCAAAGCAGCAGACGCCGAGGACGCAAATATAAACAGTAACAGTAAATCTCAGTTTTAACGAATAAAAAATAATAGCATCAAATAGAAATTGTAACGGCCCTATGCTTTTCATAGGAGTGAGAGAAATAAATATATGTATGTCACCATCCATTATATTTGGCGCCAGTTCTGTCAGATATACAAAAATTAATACCGACGCTGGGCTATAAACCTATATTTGCTCCGCACTAAGGTAAATATTTAGAGATATTAAGATTTATTGAGTACTATTTATTGAAGGATTAAGCAATAAATAAATGTAGTAAAAATGATTACTGAAATTGTATAAAATCAGTTATTGTGAATAAAGTTGCAGAAATTGCAAAACTACTTAACGAAACATATATATTTATTTTATTAAAGTTAAAGTTATTTATATAAAACGGTTAAATAGCTCATTACTGACAGCAAATATAACTAGATATCGATATATCAGAAGTATGATTATATATAATTGGATCAGATTAGAAAAAACTAATCTAATTACGAGCCGTGCAAGCCGTGTGTTACCATCGTCAGTGCTCGAAAAACTATTTCCATTAATTCCGTAGTGAAAGGTTGTTGAATTTTCCTTTGAGGCAGAGTACTCAAGTTTTAAGAAAATTCCATGGATCACATTTTGGCATGTAGAAGAGATTAGCCGAACTTGTAATAGTGTTCATAAGCTATAGATTCATTTAAATTCTGTAAGTAATTTCCTGTTTTCTGCACATTTGATCTCATTCGCGGGTTCTCCATCGATCATTATTAAAAAAAGCTCGTAGTGGATATCAGTTATCTCACACGAAAGTGGAGCTGTTTCCTTTTTGGGAAAATTTGGACTAAAAATGTATATTCATTGCTCAGCAAAATCCAACTTTTTGTCGTCTGTGGTTCATACTTTTACAACCTTTTTAAGAACTACTACTGATGGCAGGAAAACATAAAGTTGTACTATTTCTTTAACATTGGCGATTTGGATGCAACTCAAGCAAACTAGAGTGAGATAACAGATTTATTAGCATCTGAATCTGAAACTACATTTAAAATAAATATATATAAATTAAGTACATCATAAATTTTTATAGTCGCCAGAAACCAAATCGAGAGGTATAATGTATGTATATGGAGGCTATGTATGGATTGTCAAAGACTTAGAGAAGCAGATGTGAATTTTGAAAACAATGTGCATGTGCTTTGAAAACAAAAACACAACAAGCAGAAGCTTATATTTTATAGATTGTTCCGACTTTTTTTTAGTAGGAACAGCACTTCCATTTTAAAGTCCGAAGATTTTTGAATAAAAATTTCAAATCAATATCTAGAAAATATTAAAAGTTATTGGTTCTGTAAAGTGCGATGCATCTTTCTTTGAAATATTGCGATAGACACTTTGAATAATTGAAGATTGAGCAGTAATTATATAATTATTCAATTCAATGAGAGGTGGTAACAGTTATTACATTTTTAATCGAGCTTCAAATCTTGCAAAAGTCACCATTGAAAACTATACCGCTCGTAGCGATGTTGGCTATATGTAATTAAGCTACTTTGTAGTTCTTATTAATCGTTTTTTTTTTATATTTTAACAGTCAAGTTAAGTTGTACAAAATAAGGAAAGATCGCTTGGTTTATTGACTGCACACGAAATTGAAATATCAGTTATACATCATCATTATCAGTTTTCGTTTTCTATTTAAATGAAATTTCATTCGTAAGTCGTTAAAAAATATTGGTGTGTTAAGCACGATACAGCACGGAACTAACGGATTCCAGGCGAAACCAAACCTAGACTTAAACATTTTGATACATATGTTTATGAAATTTTGTTGAAGTTTTGAAGAGCATTTTTACTGTAAAAAAAATTGCTTAATAAACATTTGTGAATAAGACCATTTAAAAATAAATATGTTGTTGAAGTTATCGCGATCAATTATAGAGCGTATTCCTATAGATAACATTTTGGTGTATTTTAGTACATTTACATGTTACATTCCTTGAGTTTTGGTATTAATTAATTCTTAAAGTAATCCCAAAAGCATAATTATTTTATACATATAAAACCAATTTAGTCTTATAAGAGGTAAAATTGAAGTTAATGCAACTCAATGGTTAGGTATTATCTTTTGTTTTTTTTTCTTTTTGAATCCTAAGCCGTGTGGAAAAGATCTGGACGCAAAAAAAAGTTTAAAGCTTTGACTTATGCTTCACACATTTTTGATAATTTGAAATAAATATTGTAAAAACTTAAAGTTATTATAAGCTTGCCGTGCGTGGCACCTTCCACACCTTTTGAATTGAATACTCAAATAAAGTCATAGTGAAAGATATGACGTATTTTTTAATATCATGTAAGCATAGTTGCATGATAAAAATAATGTTCATTTCATTTATTTGGCAATCTTGTAATCTGAAGTCTCTTGGCCAACATAAAGTAAATTTAAAAATACTCGTACATAAAATATATTTTCGCAAATGTTAATATAACGATAACAGAAGGTTTCCAAATCCAGTCTTGATTCGTTGTTTGTAAAATGTTGATACTTTTCTGCCGTAGAAGTAATATAAAATAGGGCAATTTTTCTAAGAAAATAAGAACTTACTTCTCTAACAGAATCTAAAAACATCAATAAACAGAAGAGAAAAGCAAGACCACACAGTTATATACGTCGTACTTATTTTACATTCATTTAACTCGCTGTTAATGTATTGGGTTGTTCAGAAAGTCCGTTCAATTAATTCGTTAGTTCACCATACGCCACTTCTCATGACGTAGGTTTAAAAGATTTTCTACGGGCAACTCCTCCGTAACGGACGCTCCCAGATTAGGACGACAAAAAGAAATTGTTTCCAAAGAGGTGAGAGATTTAATTATTGTTAATCCCCGTGTTAGGGAAATACCTGAAATAATCGAAAATCAGTCTGAACCGTTCATGGGCTCATAAAAGAGCTCGGATTTATGAGCAACCTCGTTGTGTGAGTATCTCACACTGCCTCACCGAGGCCTCACACTATCTTGCGGACCCATCAGAAAATGTCAGAGATTAAGTGGGAAGTTTAACCTCACCCACCGTACTCCCCAAACCTTGCCCCGTCCGACTATCACCTATTTCGCAGCCTGAGCAACCACTTGAAGGGTTTTCCATAACGACGAGGAAGTGAAAAATCGAATTGAACGCTTTTTTTCAGAAAAACCATGCGAGTTTTATGAAAGAGGAATTAAAAAGCTCCCAAAGGGGGAGATTATATAATAGATTTAAATAATTGTTTTCTTGTATATAAATTTGTAAATAAATTTCTTTTAAGATCCAAACGAACATTAAAATTAAATATTTTTTATATTTAATTGGAAATTTTGTAATTAATTTTGCCCACAGCTTTGAGTAGGAAACGAAAAACTTTATAAATATTAAATGGCCGTTCGTACATAAAAGTTGTAATAAGTGGGCAGAAATATTAGCGATTTTGTACAGGTCTGCAAAGAAAAAAAAGCAAAGTTGTTTCGTAATATTGGTATATAATATATAAATATATATTTATATTATAAATATAAATGTATATATATGGGTATATATATACATAGTCCTGCCATATTGTTATGTTACACAATTTCCAGCGCTTATCGTTCAAAACTTCTTGCGGGAATAGAACCGTTAACTTTTTTTTTTTTCAGAACACATGCACTGATTAGTGAAGAATTCTAGTCAGTTTGGTTTCAGTTTGCAATCTATTAACATGGAGTGGGGCGTGAAGAAAAATATATACATTATAATGCAATTACAAATTTTGTTCAGCTAAACAACACCTAAGGCGCTATATTGGATGTGGAGCTGGTTTACATTCTATTTTTATTTGTTCAAATTCTTCGGTCTCAATTACTGTCGAAACGGAAATGTTAATCAAATACATAACAGTCAATCAGAATATTTTTGTATATTCAAGATTTTAATTCAATAATAAATTTATAATTAACGATTTATAAATTTTTTTATAATAGTTTTCTGATGCAGTATACAATTCCCGGAATTAATATCTTACACTCAATTTTTAATTATATTTTGTAGAAGTGTAAATGAAAAGTCCGGGAAAAGATATGGTCTATTTATAAAATATATTTTAGCAACGCAGTCCTTTATGTGATCGCAGAAACCGAAGGAGTAGCATAAAAATAGACATATTTCTCTCTATTTCTCAATTGTTATCTTTAGAAAGTAAATTTCTCCAATGTCACCAGCAAAACACTTCCAGCAATCGCATGTTGTGTGGAGATAATACTTGTTTGTGGCCACCATGCATATAAGTCAACACACAGCCACATGCATGCGCACACACGCTTGTCTACACTCGTCTTCGTTGACCACGCAAACATCCAACGAAGGCACAGCAGAACAAAGTTAGTTAATTGCACTTATAACTCTTTTCATTCCAGTTTCGTTTGTTTTCTTCACATTTGCTGCTGCTGGATTTGCGTGCAAAGCAGTGAGAGAAAATCATCTCTCAGCCCGAATGCATCTGGGCAATTACTAGCAGTGCATTATGAAGATACAAATTATAGGGAGGAGAGAGACACTAAAACTTAACATCAATCATAAACATCGGCCAAATTGTTTTAATTACACTTAATTTATACACATTTTTGTTCATATTAAACGCCGTTGTTGACACAATCAACGAACGATGTAGATTCACAGACAATTCAGCAAACAAAACATTGCACATTACTCACAAAAGCAATAGACATCTAACAAAGTTTTCTTCATCCGGAATCCAGACAATGGTTCAATCGTCAATAAAACATTCGGTTATAGTTCCCTTGTGCCTGCGCAGTAACAACGATGAAAAGCCAATTTTAAGATATTTTTTTTATTTACTATTTTTTAATACTGTCTGATTAGAAACTTCAAAATTTAATTAAACATATTCCAAAATTTTTGGCAGTTGTATCGCTTGTGACGAAATATGATTAATCCAAAATTACAACAAGCACTATAGGGCAAGGGAGACAGCTCATCGGTCGGTACAAAGCCAATGAGGTAGACAAGTTAGCAATTACGTACATATTCATGGAAACCAAACCACTTTTTCTTTGCTCTCAAACCACGATTAGATCGAACACAATTCACAATTTTCAATATTTTAAAGCAGCCGCATACTTTTGTTTAGCAATACGTTTATGACAATTTGTGTAATAATGCACTTACTGGACTATAAACTGCGCCGCAAGAATGCGTTTTCTATATTTTCCTAACTATATTAATTATTTATTTGTTACTTTACAACTGAGCTCGCGAACATCACTACCGCCCAAATAGAAAACAAATACACCGAACTCCGAATTGAAAGTACACAGAAATTCACGGTTGCACAAAATAGTATTGTGCCACTAATTGGGCATAAGTACAACAACGAAAATATCGTTGTGCACGATAGTAAATAAATATAAAAAACAGAAAGATATAACATTCAGCTCCATAGAGGAAAAAAGGCTACTAGAGGATCTTTTCACTCTGGTTGAAAAATGCGCCAATAATCATTTACTGAGGCTTCCCAAAGCCGATGTAAACGTATAGATAAATTAGTTTTCTCTGGAGGTAAATGTGGAATTATTAGAGAGAAAGGAAAATAAGATGATTCCATTCTCTTCGTTATTGTCTTTGCGCAATAACTAAATAACTTTACATACTCTTTCCGAAATCACTCAACAGTGAGTAAAATTTTGAGTGAAAATAATTTTTTTCCCCCCTGAAAATCCTGAGTATCGTTATTTCTATAACCATTTAGTCTCACGTAAGAATTAACGTAAAGGTATGATACACTAACAGATCGGTCAGACAGATTTAATCTTATTTGTGGATAATTTAGATACATTACATTAAACACATTACATTAAATTTGTCCAGCCCAGAAACATACATCTCTAATTTCAGTGTTTAAATGGTATCAATTTCAATTTCAATTCATTTATTAATCAACCAATGTCCATATTAGACTATACATTGATATAAGTTTAACATGAGTTATATTACTTAAATTTATTTGCAGCAAAAACCTACCTATAGGTAATATAGCCAAATATTATGAACGTAGATTGTTAGTGAAAAACAAGAACCAAACAAACCAAAACAAATCTTAATGCTCATGAAGAGTATATATAGTTGAGGGCTAACTAAAAAATTATTCAACTCAGCATTTCCACAAGAGAGCTGTACAAAGATTCAATACAAATTTGTGTTCTTCTGCTAGAATGCAAAAAATGAAATAATCTTACAATATATTCCAATATATCAGTTACAATTTTAAATCGTTTATTTGCGATTAATACCTAATTAGAAGTGCGAAAATACCACGTTATATATTTGAGCTAATTAAAGGTTGGTCGTATTTACTCAATTGGTGTGTGGAGTTCAGTATGGAACTGTGTAGAAATAGATAACGTAAATAAATTAGAAAATTGCTAATGATCATTGAAATTTACTGTAATACGATTATTTACTTACCTCTCGTTTTGAAGCATTGTTTAATAAAATTTGATGTGTTATTCATCACAAATGAAAATTCCTATTACAAAAAATTGTCAGGATATTACATTCAGGTTGAGATCATAAAATGAAAGGGCACATTGTCGTGAGCGCATGGCAAAATAAACACATTGTTAAATAAATCTGGAAGATTTATTTGTCAATGTGAGCGCTGTTGTAGGGATAAAGTAAACAACCTGAGAAGAGGAACGAGTAAACAAACGGTCAATAGCAAAATGAAAGGCTATCATTTGAAGAGGGGAAAGATAAAAATTAGGAAGAAAAGGGCGACTTCCGCGTACTTTCTTTCTTTCAGGTTGGAACTCTGAAGAGGATCGGTTGCGGCAGCAGGGAACATCTCACATATATGTGGGGGAAAAAGGCACTACCATCCATCTTTTGAAAGTTTTCGGCACACAAAAGGGTGGTAGAGCGTGTGCGTCTGGCTTAGGGTAAGCTCAGGCGTAATGTCTGTCGCGAAATTTTGTTATGGAGATTGTCGTCGCTAGTAATGATACTTAGCTTTAATTATCTGAAAAGCACGAAAATCAAAAAGGAAAAAAAGTAATACAAACGTAGGAAATTACACGGAACAGTGACGTTAATGGATTACTTCGGACCATTGACGGACGACAAGCCTTAAAAGCCACAGATTCCGGTGCGAACATCGACTTCCAACCACGGACAAGCCAAGGCAAGGTTAATCTCTAGGCGACACGCCCCAAATCCTTTTCCTCCGACATAAGATGGCGCCCGCAGATAATTAAAAGCCGCCTTGACAGTGTGGGGAAGTTTTTTCCAGTTATTATTTTTTTTAGTGAGTTTGTATATATACTCGTATATTGTGTTAAATCCCGTTTACGGAATTCCTTTTTTATAGGCAGCCAATTCAGTGGATCAAATGTGGAACGGAAGACGAAGAATAAAATTTAAGTTTTCACCATCCCTCAAAATGAATTGTTGTTTCTAAATTAAGGCGTCAAGGTAGTAGGAAAAATTAACGGTAAGTTGTTACGTGCTCCCCAAAATGGTGCTTTGGCAGATCTTCCAACTGCTCACGGTCATCCCAGAGGGTTCCAACCCATTCACCTGCACTCAGGGGAATGAACAAAAAATTGGAGGTAATTACAGTATAACAAAAGACAAAACAAAACATTAAATACACCTTGAAAGAGAGAATTTGATGGACATATTCTCACACTATTTCCCGCCCTTCCATGGTCCATTAGGTTGCCAAATCGTCAAATCGAACCCCATTTTATTGCACGCACACTCACTTCACATAGCCCTTACAATTAAAGCTTACCACTCAACATTTGAATTTTTTGATTATAGAACATTATACATTTATTGATGATAACTTTTCTTTTTTTACTATTCTTAACCTAAACATAAATTAACAAACTCTAATAAGCTATTATCTCCAGGAAAACTTTGCGATTCATTCATTCCGATCTACTCTTTATCGCCCGGAAGCGTTTTATGGCCCTTTAATGGCCCGCCCAGTCTACTCTACTTCCTAGCTTAAAGAGCTCCCTGAACTAAGATTATGGATCTCCTTTTTTTCCTTTGATCCTGAAATAAAGAAAATTATTTCAATCGGGTTCCTAACCGATTTAGGTAACCCCGCATTCAGATATATAAACGCTGGCGCTAATAACTTTTACATGAAATTCTCTGAAACAAATCTTACACGAACATACACCGTTTACAACACCAACATAAACTTAAACCTATTTCCTTTGTCTTTGTTGTTTTTCAAATTAATGCAGTTTGTCTTTGATTTTCTCTTTTCAGGTCTGGCGGATTGTCAGCCGATTATGTCCTCGACATGTCTTTTTTAATCCGCGCCTGATAATGATTTCCTTTTGGCGCTATTTTTTCTGGACTGTAAGTTTTCTTGGTTAATTTTTTATGCCCTTATACGGCTGCTAATTTTGGTCATTTAATTACAGGCGTCGTTGTTCTTTTGCCCATTGACAGGCACCATCCAGGAGGTTCACACTGATGGTGAAATATTCCCCGGCTCAGCCGCGGTATGAGGCAAAACTTCCCAGTACAATCAATATCACGGACCTCCGTATCCGACTGACTCATCGAATGCCAGCCCCGGACGTTTCTTCTTGTCTTATTGGAGGTCGGAAGGTGTACATATTTCTCGGTAATAGTCCAAATCAGCAAACTAATCTGGAACTGGAAATGGTAATTATAATTATGTCGGTCGACTTTTGGTTTTTTCGGGTTTCTTTTCCTTTTTTAATTTTTTTTTTGTTTTTGCTATTGCTACTCGCTTTTATCTCACAAACCTTCAATGATACTCTCTTTTTCCTCCGTTACCGGCTTTCATATCCCCGGTTTCGCCCGTCTCAAGCCCAACCAAATTTTCAGTTATTTCATTTTTTTAATTCAGTCCTATGTTATTTGCCATGGTATTGATAAAATTTTTATGGCGCGGTAGTTTCTCCTAGTATTGATATTATCGGTATTACAAATATGGTAATGCTGGCAACATTTGCCACTATGACAACCCTGTTCTATATCTATATATCTATATCAGGCTTATCTGCCATATAAAGTGGCAACGCTATTCCAAAATGTCATCAGCAAGTCTGTCCGCTTTCATTTTAATTAAACAAACCGAATTGAAAAAGAGAGGAAAACCACGAAAAGGAGAGAGAGAGAACAAAAATCCTCTCAGAGAATGAATAATCCTCTCATTTCAGCACTGCCAGACAATAATTAAGTTTGATGAACTTTAAAGTGGCAAGGCTAATATATTTCGAGTGGCAATAGACAGTAATTAAATTACACGGCAACACTCGTTCTTTAGTTTAAAAATTCACAATAACCCCGAAGAAAATTTTGACGTAAAACGTGAAGATAACAAACCAAAACATTGGAGGAATAAAGCTGGGATCCCACTATCGGCGCAATGTACCGATTTTTGTAAAATTTAATAGGCCGATAGTGGGAACGCACAACATTTGTCAAAATGGGACAATCTGTGCCGAAATCGTGCTGACTAAAAATAATGAAATACAACCCTGTTGCACCGATAATGTGAACACTCTGTACATAAAGTGGAACAATAAAATTGTTAAAAATGCGACGATTTTTATCGGCCACTTGCACCCCGATCAAAGTTAACAATTAGCGCCGATTTTTAAGAACAACACTGTTTGTAAACACAAGAAAAGCGGAAGAAGCACAAAAAAGAAAATTTAAACTGAATACGCGTAGTCACAAAAAAAAATCATTAAAAATGTATTCAGACTACGAAATTTTAGAAGGCGAAACAAGTTTTGAAGAATTGTCTACATCAAACCCGGAAAACAAAAGGAAAAGGCCACGAGTTTCCGGATCTTGGACGAACGAGTCAACACATGACCTTATTCAGGCTGTTGAAGCCTATCCATGCATTTGGGAATACTCTTGCCCGGAATACAAGGATCGTTACTTCGCCTTGCTCTCGACAACCTATAATTGAAGATGCGTTGACCTGCAGACAAATTGCGCCCAGGATACGGCTTAGGTAAGTTAGTTTGCATTTTAAATGCGTCGTCTGCAACTAGAAAATAGGGTACGTTGACTTCCCGATAGTGTGTGCGCTGATAGTGTGACCACGTTTTGCAGATTATGCACAAATTTTTCCTCCGGCCGACATGTACCGAAAACAAATAGCACAATATGCGATGATAATGTGACTGCTCAAAAAGTAATTGCCCAAATCCTTGTCAAACGCACCGATGTAGCACAATAAAAATCGGTACATATTGTGCTATGTGCGCCGATAGTGGGATCTAAGCTTAACAAACCAAAACAGTGAATTAAGAAAATTTTTGTTATATTTTTTTTGTGGATTATAAATTAAAAGTTATAAATAAATAAATAAAATAAGTTTACAACTATAAAATTACGTGTGTTTCATTTTGTCATTAGCCAAATTTGAGGTGTAAATAGTGATACTCTCGCGTTTTCTAGGTGCCTTTGTACATCAATCAGTAAATTTCCACCAAGGATATGTATATTTTGGCCCCTGGAACCCAAAGTCCAAAAGGTGACAAAAAAAGGGCTGTTTGGTAACGATGACCTAAAGTGTGCACAATCACACTCAAAGCGGTGGAAATTTAATTTGAATAGAAATCAATAGGTCAAAAACTTTTTCACTACAGCTGAAGTTTTGACTCTCCTACGATATTGACTAAATTGTTTCCGCTCCTAGAACCCAAAATCTAAAAGGTGACAAAACAGGACTGATGGGAAACGAAAGATATAAGCGTAGATAACACGTTAACACCTTCAAAAGATTTTTCTAGAATTTCATAGAACAAAAACCGTTTGACTATGGTAGAAATATATAGACTTTTGAATTGTGACAAATTTCTGGAATCCAAAGTCCAAGAAGTGGCAAAAAAAGTCTAACGTGGAATGAAAGGTACAAGTGTGGACGACACGGCTTAGCCGCGCTAAAGGCCAGCATGCCAACACAGCGGCCAATCTGCCAATACTCGATGCAATTTGCAATTGCAGAATTGAATATACCGTACTGTTCATTAAAGACTTTTAATACATGTTTCACCTTAGGGAGGAATATTGAGACAATATTTTAGAATTAAGGCTTAAAATTAAGAAAATCAAAAGGATTTTAAATTAATATCTGTTATCGCGGGAAAGAGTAATTAATTATTCAAACGTTTGTAATAAAAACTCAAGTAAATTGTGTTTTTTTTTTTAAATCGGGTTTATTACGGGGGGGGAGAAATCATTCTTTATAATTCAGGCTGCTTATAAGGGTAACAGTTTAAACTTACGAACTATAGAGTGCCCAGCTAGATATTCCGTCCCCCTTGCAGGAACGTAATAAACAGATAAACAGAAACTAGACTGGGTCACATACATATACGGATGGACGAGAATTCAATTATATTATTTCAACATAAAACGAACTAGCACAGGAAATGAGATATAGGCATAATTAATGCCTCGCATGAACGTGGATGACGATGGTGGAAGACATTGACCCGTCATTAGTGATGCAATCCACGGTTTGGCGCCCCTGTTGGCATGAACAATGATGATAGGTGGAATATTGGGACGCTCCCTGGGACCGGTGGTGAATAGCGCTACTGTTGGAAACTTGGCGCCGACGACTGCGTCTTCGGTTGTTGTCGTTATTACTGCCACGGTTGTTGTTCCCAGAGGTTTCGGTACTTTTGCGGTTGTGGTTGCTGTTGAGGCTGTGAGGACGCAGCAAGGTGTGATGCTCTGCTAAACACTCTTGGCAGTTTGACAGTTCTTAAGCATGTAGGATTCTGCCAGAGAGTTAATGCAGTATTTGTGCTGCCTAACAACTTTTAGCTGCTTGGCGGGATCATCATGCGAAACCGAGGGCATCGGCACAATGGGTGAGACTGCAAGCACAATTTGCAGCAGAGACCGGGATTTTTCAGCGGACTTGGGAGCATTTTCTTCCTTGGCGGGGCGGTCATTGGTTAAACGGCGCGGTGGGACAGACATAGCTCTAAATTGGATAATGGGGGAAAAAATAAGACGAGCACAACACAGAAACGAAAAAAAAGGTTAGTTTTGTTCGGAAGTGAGAAGTAGTACGAGCTTCACTACTGACCTAGTAAGAGCGTCATTGGCAGTTCGTACATCGGCCACGCGTGTATTTTTTTTATTAATTCTGCCCATTTGCCATTCGTTTGGAGAAAGAGCGTCTTTTCGTACGACAACCATGTCGTTGATTCCAAAATCTTTCTACTTGTTACCCTTGGGGATTTCAATCAAATATTCTTCTTTCCATCGTCAAGCAAAAAAATGATGGAGGATTTTTAGCTTTTGCCCTTCTATTAGCATAGCTGACTGATTCGATAGTTGTATCGGGCTCAGGCAGAGATAGCAAAGCAGAGTCTATGAGGAAATGTCCAGGAGTCAACAAGGCCAAATTGTTTAGATTATCCGACATGGGACTTAACGGCCTAGAATTTAAGTATGCTCCAATAGCAGAGATAGCAAAGCAAAGTCTATGAAGAAATGTCCAGGAGTCAACGAGGCCAAATTGTTTAGATTATCCGACATGGGACTTAACGGCCTAGAATTTAAGTATGCTCCAATACTGGCTAGCATTACCGTGAATTCATCAAAGGAAAATCTCTGGGCATTGGATACCTTTTTGAGGTGTGTTTTAAACCTTTTGAAGCTTCAAGGCGAATAGCCTTGGTCGTAAATCAAACAAATGTGAAAACATAACCTTTAGTGATACGACAACCTCTAACAATATATATGATTTGATTTCAAAGGGACCGGCGAAGTCCATACCAGTACATATAAATGGACGAGAAAGAGAAGTTCTTTCTGGAGGAAGAGCAGCCATAATTTGTTCAACGACTATTTTTCTGTGCAAAGGCTCTCTTTCGAGTAGGAGGTTTTTTTGAGAAATATGAACCTCATTATCTAAATAACCAGACGTTTTTCAACGAGATTGATTTCACTTTGTTCTAAGTCATATGACGAAAACAATGCCTTTTATGCTTCGGGTGTATTCGATGATAAAATCGAAATACATAAGCGAGCACTCTCATAGCTCGAGGTAAATCTGAAAACCGTGCCAAGATCTCTTCGGAGGCAGATACGTGGGAATAATGGGAGCGAATTTGCTGAGTTTCCATATTTTCAATAATATTGAAAGCTGGCTTGTGTCATTCCGAGTGAGGAAGCCTTAACCACGAGAGGCCACCCTCCCACAAATTATTTGATATCAGATCTCGAGCTAAGCAGCCACGAGTCGCGATATCAGCCGGGTTATCGTTTGAAATGACATGATGCCAATTATCGGTACCAACTCTTTCCTGTATTAAGAACACTCTATTTGCGAAAAATGTAGGCCAAGGGATAAGACAATCGTACATCAAAATGTCCAGCAAAATGTTTGAATATCCTCGATTCTCAATTCATTCCGAAGAGTCTCGACCATTCTTGGTAATAGAGATGCACCGCAGTGCTCTATACGGGGCACAGTTTCGACTTTGATTGGCGCCACTTTCATTTTTGTCGCAAGCAAACGTGTAGTTGTTGAATACGCATGTGCAACGAAGCCTCATATGTCTTCTCGAAAGCATTACAAAATCCATGCAGTTGCATTTCGAAAAGTGGGTTAGAGCCCACCCATTGGAGGATTTCGATCGTCTCGATCTCACCGTAATCCGACAAAAGTGATGGGTTTCAAACATTCATCACAATCGGTTTTGTCTCTCCAAATATCTTACATTATTGTTTTAGCGACAATAATTTTAGGAGCCAGCCATCCAACAGGATCAAATAATCTGGCAATAATGTATAGGTACAAAACCGATCGCTTTGTATATAGTTTCGAATACAGGTTTGAAACAGAAGAGGTAATTTTCGGCGTTCCAATGCAAACCCAATGTTTATTTGGTACTGGCTTCAGAAATCTTCATAAAATCGCAATTTAAAATATTATTCGGGGGCCAATCTTTTAACAGATTGCGAACGTTAGCAGTCCATTTACGAAGATTAAGTCCAGCAAATGACAGAACTTTGATAAGTTCATCACGATTCCGCATTACCTCTGATTCGGATTAATCAGTATCTGCCGGTACATTTGTTCGCATTGAATACATAGCGGAAGAGTCTGCACCGAAGGATTAAAATCGTTAGATCAGCCTGAAGAACCGGTACTGTATATAGTGTATTATTAAGTTTGAGCCCATTGGAGGTGGGAAACGAGGCATTAAACACAACTCGAATTTTAGCTGTGACGCTGTCGGGCTTAAGTGTGGCATGATGTGGAAGAAAATACGTTAGCTTTTTAGACAAGCCGTTCGGGCTCGCTTCATTCATATGACCTAACTCAAACTATTCTTTGACCACTCGATCATACTGGTTTTTTACATTTCGCATAAATTGTGAAACAGCTCGATTTCGGTACAGACCTAGCTGCACATTTTTGGGGATACAACCATTTTCAGTTCTATAGGTTGTATTTTCGTATATTTCCTCACAATATTTTCTCCCTCTGACAGAACGTTTGTCCTAGGAACATCTTCGATTTCCCAAAATCGAGACAGGTGATCACTCAGCTCTATGTGATTGTAGAATGAAACCACAGATTGCAAGGCCATAGTTTGGGAGACTTTTCCCGTCACAACCCAGCCAAAAACTGTTTTCTGGATAATTAGATCTCTGTTCGGGTGCTTATGGGTGTCAGGAATCATAACTTTTGGGTATGAATCTCCTCCCAATAGCAAGTACAAATGAGAACGTTTGAAGTCAGTCCTTGTAATTTCCGGTAGGTCGGCATCTGACAGCTGGCCAACGAATATGTTGGAAGACGTCCTGTAAGTTACTCAACAACATATGACTCTTTTGTAACTTTAAATGTTGAGTCAATTGGAGAAACTATTGTAATATTGCAGATCTTAGTCGATTTAGCGGCTATAGTGTCACTAAGACCAATGATATTTGCATCAGGGGCCGCAAATGTGGGCAACGAGTTTTCTCTACAACTTTGTGAAATTAATGTAGCATGATAAGTTGGATCAATAAGGGCTCTAGCGGAACATCTCACACATTGGTAACATACTTCTACAACAGTCGTTCCTAGAATAATCGTGGAGTATGGGGGCGCTTGCAATTGAGAGGCAAACGTCTGTAAAGAACGGGTAGCCTCTGATGTCGAAGGAGCATCAGAGACTGATCGGCCTGGGCATCCCGTAGTAATACCAAACATTACAACTCCTGCCTGTGCTAAAAGTATGAAATAATGCGAGGTAGTTGGTACAACATTTCAATCTCCGGACTGTTTCTACACGTTTTGGCACTGACATTTGAGGAAATTCAGGACATAATCGGAGGGGATGTTGATCTTTGTAAAAATGGCATCTGTGTATAGATAAATTTGATGGGACAGCACGTTGCTGCGAAGTATTAGCAGTGACATTATGATGTTGAGAATTATTTTGGGATTGGCGTTTAGGGGTTGTTTTCCCTTTGGCATTACCTGCGGTGGAAAATGAAGTGGTATTATGTTATAGAGTCTGATATCTCGATGTCAGAAATTTATCCGAGGTTTTCTATTTGGGTAAATCAGAATTGATCCCCTGAAATTGTTCCCAAAGTCCGAGAGTGACTTCAGGTATTCAGGTATTTTTGTGGTTTGAATGCCCAGAAGCGAAAGATTTCCAATACAATCGTTCAAAGTACACTGTAGTTGCTTAATAGTGGGCCCAGATTCCCTAAATACAGGGTCAAGACTCAGAAGTGTTTTTAATTGGGCGTTAGGCAGAACTCTTTTATTCGCATAACCATTTTTGAGGTTTTTCCAGACCATTGCAAAATTTTCATTTGTTATGGGGCCCGTCTTTGTTATATCACGTGCTTCACCTGCCGCTCTGCGTCAAATAATACATCTTTTGAATATTGCTGATGTTTTCCTGATGTTGATTATCCTTGTACATTGTACATTGTGTCCTTGAATTTAATTTTTCTAACATTGCATCAATTGCCGCTAGGCCTCGTACAAACGTCTTGTGCCCCGACAAGTACTTTAGCTTAATAATATCCATAGAGACCTTCTTTGGAACCTCATCGTCACAAATTCTTTCATAACATGAACGGAAAGCTTCCCAAAGTCGGTTGAATTTCACCCTATGTACATTAAGGGAATGAAAGCCTAAAAATTGTTCCAAATTGGTCAATCGATCGCCACATCTAATTAGATTCTTAAGATCAGTCATGATAAATATAAAGTAAAATGTAA
>JAHXMU010000104.1:4480580-4532027 GCA_019455685.1 Philornis downsi | reverse complement strand
TCTCTAATTAAAGAGAAAAGGAAAGCGAGAAGACGATGGCAAAAGCATAGATCTCCCTACCTCAAAGCTCGTCTCGACCAGTGCAAGTCAAAACTGAGGTCAACTCTGGATGAAAAAAAAGAAATCTCCGAAGCCCGCTATTTATCTCGTCTAGGAGCCACACAAAACACTAACTATAGCCTGTACAAGGCCATAAGACAACTACAGCGTCCTATAACACAGGAGTCTCCAATACGGATGAAAGATGGAGGTTGGGCAAGGAGTAGTGATGAAAAAGTAAAAGAATTTGCTGATCATCTGGAAGAAGTATTTACTCCTAACGATACAATCTCTCGTGTGAATCCGACGATCATTAGCCCAATGGTCACAAATCCAATGAAAATAAGTCTATCTCTCTTAAAGAAAAATGTTCTCTCGTTGAAAATGAATAAATCTCCTGGACACGATAAAATAACAGCGAAAATGATTTCAGAACTCCCCCACAATATCCTCAAATTAGTTTTATTTATATTTAATGCTATACTTCGAATTGGTTACTTTCCTCAATCATGGAAGCTGTCTGAAATAATAATGATCCCAAAACCTGGAAAGGAACTGTCACAAATTACATCCTATCGACCCATAAGTTTACTCTCTATTTTATCTAAACTGTTTGAAAAGATCTTTCTCCAAATATTGTACCCCTATATTGAAGCAAACCAGGTAATACCCACGCACCAGTTTGGGTTTCGCAAGGGTCATGGAACGATAGAACAAGTACACCGTATAGTAACCCAGATCAGAAAAACTTTCGAAGATCGGAAATATTGCTCAGCTCTCTTTATAGACATCTCCCAAGCCTTTGATAAAGTGTGGCATGAAGGCCTTATTCACAAAATAGTCTCTTTTCTACCGGCAAATACCCATAAGCTCCTGGAGAGCTATCTGAAGGATCGATCTTTTGTAGTAAAATCGAAAGACTCTGTTTCAACTCAAAGAAAAGTTTCAGCAGGAGTTCCTCAGGGCAGTATACTAGGCCCTATACTATATACCATCTACACCTCTGACATGCCTGTGCAATCCCTAATTCAAACCTCAACTTTCGCTGATGACACTGCATTCATGAGCACTAGCACTTGCCCATTAATGGCTTCTAGACAACTGCAGTCTCATATACACACATTAGAATCTTGGCTCGAAAAGTGGAAGATAAAAGTAAATGCCACTAAGAGTGTACAGGTTACATTCTCTCTTAGACAGAACAATTGCCCAGCCCTCACTATTCACGGTAGTATCATACCCGTTCATAACCATGTCAAATATTTGGGTATTCACCTTGACCGACGTCTCACCTGGAAAAATCACATTGACTCAAAAATCATACAATTGAAATTAAAAATGGCTCAACTCCACTGGCTTATTGGCTCCCAGTCTACTCTCAGTTTGGAAAATAAAATCACCATCTACAAAACCATATTGAAGCCAATATGGACATACGGCATCCAGTTGTGGGGAACGGCATCGGCTTCTAACATAAATAAGCTGCAGAGAAGACAGTCAAGAATACTGCGTCAAATTTGTGGTGCCCCATGGTATGTTAGGAATGATAACATACACAAAGATTTAAACATTCCATATATTTCCGAGGAAATGAAAAAATTAAGCAGGTCATATATATCGAAGTTGTCCTCCCACTCAAACCCACTCGCTCAAAACCTTCAGCATTTTCCCGGCCATATACGGCTAAAAAGAAAGGACACGCTAGACTTGGTCCGGTGATAACAGATCTGTTCGCCAAAAACAAGATCCGGCAATGGCAGGATACTTTAGTTTAAGATAGGATTAAGATTTGAATACATATTGTAAATTTCATACGAAAGATCCAATAAAGAAAATGAATGAAGAAAAAAAAAAAAAAAAAAAAGACTCA
This sequence comes from Philornis downsi, assembly GCA_019455685.1. Classification (NCBI taxonomy): domain Eukaryota; kingdom Metazoa; phylum Arthropoda; class Insecta; order Diptera; family Muscidae; genus Philornis; species Philornis downsi. The sequence goes on along the minus strand of JAHXMU010000104.1, from coordinate 4,530,118 downwards.
GTGTCGCTTTTTTAGCGTTACACATTTTTGGCGTTACAGTTCTGTATGAAATTAAAAATTTCATACAGAAAAAAAAATTTTTTTTTTTTCAATTTTTTAGCATCATTTTTAGCAAATTGCACATTTTTTCGAATTTGATACTCTATTTAATGTACTAATTATGTAAATCAGCAATAAAAATGCAATTGAAAATGTTTTTTTTTTTCATATTTGCATTCACTTCTATGTAGGAATTTCAATTAATTTCGTATTTTTGTTACGCAATTTTATGGAAGTTGTTATTTTTTGCACTACCTGACCTGATTACCAATTTGGCTTTCGTCATAAACATGAAACAATGTCATCGGTTTTTAAAGGCAATAAGAGATTCTTTGGAAAATAAAATGTATTGTTCTGCTGCATTTTTAGACATACAACAGGCCTTTGACAAAGTCTGACACAGTGGGCTTCTTCATAAATTAAAAAATGTTCGTCCTGCCCCTTTCTATACATTTCTTCCTGCCCCTTTCTATACATTTTTTTATCTTATATAAATAAAAGATGTTTCTACGTAAAGGTCAACAATGATGTATCGAACAACTGTCAAATTGATGTAGATATCCCACAAGGAAGCGTATTGGGACCTGTATTGTATACTATTTTTACATATGATATGCCCTGTAGAGAAGACATCACTGTTGCAACATTCGCCGATGATACCGCTTTCTTATGCTCGCGTCCCTCTTCATCTGAAGCCTCAAGAATATTGCAACTGCAGCTCGACAATCTACAGCAATGGCTAACAAAGTGGATTATCATAGTTAACACTGAAAAATCTTGCCACATTTCATTTACCTTGCGGAGGGAAAATTGTCCGCTTGTGCTTTTGAATGGCAATGTTATACCTAGCAAGGATACTGTAAAATATCTTGGACTTCATTTAGACCGACTTCTTATGTGGAAATTCCACATATCAGCAAAGAGAAAAGAACTAGACAATAAAATCAAACAAATGTATTGGCTGCTAAGGCCGAGATCAAAACTGTCCGTGGAAAATAAAGTATTGCTTCTTAAAACTATTATCAAACCAATTTGGACTTACGGTATTGAGGTTTGGCGAGTGGGTAGGCGGGTGTTTCCTAGGATGCTTTGTACCGCTTACCCCTAAAACGCAGGCCTCTCTACCTGACCCTGTAATTAAGCAAGCAAAGGGTATGATGCTTGCGTACAAAAACAAAGTAGTGTGGTCTTGTGCCAGACGCCCTAGGAAAAAGTGGATTATGTCTTCGGATTCACCTATAATATAACATCAAACTGATCTTGGAACTCGTCTTTCGAAAACCAAGTAAAGGGGAGAGTCATAGTTAAACAAGACACATCCTGGCAACAGGTGCGGACATAGAGAAGCCGTCGGGAGGTATCAGAAGATTTATCTTTTCCGTTAATACAGTTGTATATGAGAGATCTGGTTAATGAACTATGATTGGAGCATGGTGTGCTTTGCTGTGTTGATATTCTCTCCTCGGACATTGAAAATCTATGCCGTAGATTATGGATTACCAGTTCCATGCGAGGTATGATAAAGCAAAACTGGAGTAGCTTGTCTGCGAAACCCAGACCAGAGGGTTCTTCTCTTCTGGTAGCACGGGTGACCAGGGGCCCAAGGAACATTGTTCCTTCCTGGTCAATGGTGTTGGACCCCTAGTGGGAGCATCGTGCTGGCTGTGGTTGCCCGAACAATTGTTTTCAGTGCTTTTGCGTTGCTTCAGGTTGCGTTGGTGAAGGAAGGCATTAGCTTAGAAAACACTGTTCATGTCTATCCTAGGTCTTCCTAGATTACCTCAACTCCTAACCTGGAGGTAGCTCACTTCAAATCAAGTGACTGCAATGGTACTTTGGCCAAGTGAGGGAGTGGGACCTGAGGAAGCTTTTCCAAGCGACCTACTTCCAATCTCTGGTAGTTTGACCAGAGAGAAAGAAAGGATACATAACCAAGAAAGAAAAGTAAATGATGGAAAACAGCACCTGTGTGGTGGCACACCATGGGTAAGGCTTTCACAGCGAGACGCATGTAAAACCTTCACATCAGTTGAGGTTTGGGGAACACCCAGCAACATCGAAATACTTTAAATATTCCAATCAAAATCACTGCGACTTTTAAGAAATGCGCCCTTTTACGTTACAAATAATGATTTGCATAAGGACCTTAAAATACCCTTTATTAAATCTGAAATAAAAAAATTTAGTTCCACTTATTTGCAAAGACTAAACAATCACTCAAACATGTTGGCAATCACACTGTAAGATGAGACTGATGAAGTTAGAAGGCTCAAAAGAAAACATGTGTTAGATCTTCCATTTATATAGCATTGCAGTTTAATTTAATTTAATTTAATTTAATTAGTTTCATTTAATTTAATTTATCTATTTGGCATTACCTGTACAACAAGACTTAATATCTTTTAATTATAGTACAGGTTCTTCATTTGGTATATAATATAATGTAACAATATTTTTATGTGATTTTTTATTAAAACAAAAACAAATTATTCCATTTAAGTTATTAACTGAAATGGTCAAAAATAGCTTTTTTAAAATGCCTTGCATTACTTATGAACTGTATGAGTGAAGGTAATGAATTCCAAAGATGTATACTATTTATATAAAACTGCCATTCAGACATCAAACTTCTGCGCCTTTCCGGTATTAAGCCATTTGATCTATTTGTACGTGTTAACTTTATTTTGTTATATATGTAGATAAAGAGGTTCATGGGTGTATATAATCTTGTGAAGAAGAATTAGAACACGTATCACCAATAAATTTTGAAAAGTAACTCCATACAATTTTTTTGCATAAAATGATATGTGGTCACATTTTTTCAAATCGTACACATATTTTACCACAGCATTATACGCTAAATTTAACTTTCTGAGGCTTGCAGAATCACTACTAGCAAATATTTCACAGCCATATAACAAAGTGGGCATAATATAAGTTTTAGCCAGGAGAAGACATATGTGTGTGGGTGTAAAATAATGTGTGTTCCAAAGAGTTCTCAACATACCATAAGTTTTTCCAATTGCAGAGATTATGTGGTCTGACCATGAAAGTGTTTTATTGAAAATGATGCCTAAATTTGTCGACATCACCACCACTTCCACCCTTTGGTTATTAATAACAATTTCTGGATCAAATATTTGTTTCATTTGTTTGGTTCTTATTACCAAATACTTAGATTTTGAAGGATTGAGGCAAAGACCATTTGCAGTTGCCCAATTATGAACGTAGTGTAAATCTTCATTAGGCTTACCTATACAACTAGATATTTATTCTAAACAACAACCTATATAAATTTGTACATCATCAGCGTATAAATGTAAATCACAGTAGTTTAAATGATTCGGAAGGTCATTTATGTACATTGTAAACAACAGTGGACCAAGTATTGATCCCTGCGGAACACATTTTAATACTGGTAGTTTCTGCGATGTTTTATTATGTATGCAAACACACTGACACTGATCGGTTAAGTAGGAAGAAATTAAGCTTGTGGATAAAAGTGAGAAATTGAACATTGTTTCTAATTTTTTGCATAGAATACTGTGATTAACACAATCAAATGCTTTAGAATGATCTAAAAGGACAAGAAATGATATATTTCCAACATCGACATTTTTGCGTATTTCCTCGCATACATCAAGAATGGCTGTAATGCAACTACGTTTCGGTCGAAACCCCGATTGTTTTTTGTGAGAAGATTATTTTGTTGTAAAAAGTTATACATTTGTTTATGAATTATTTTGTCGAACACCTTTTATAAATATGGTAAAATTGCTATTGGCCGATAATCTTTATTTGCTTTTGGTATAGGCAAAATTTTAGCATATTTAAAGTTTACTGGATATATGCTTTTGGTTATAATTGTGTTGAATATAAAAGTAATATGACTTAGTATTTCAGGTAGAATAATTTTTAAGAATGTAGGGTGAAAGTTATCAAATCACATAGCTTTTGATTTTACAGCAAAACAACTAGCCAACACATCATTTTGATCCACACAAGAGAAAGTAAAAGAGTTTTCATTTCGATCTGTAAAGTATATGTCAGAAAAATGTTCATTTGTAGGGATTGTGGGAATGTTGGCAAAGTTTGCATTAAGTAATTCAACATCAACGTCAACATCAGAACTAAGACGATTTTTTCCAACAAAAACTTCGCGTAATGTGTTCCAATTACTCTTACTATTTGGATCTCTCGAAAAGACGCAGGAATAATATTCAGTATTAGCTTTTTTAATCATTTTATTCACTTTTCTCCTAGCCAAGCAAAATTCCGCATGGAGTGCAGGCGTTTCATACTGTCTGCATCATCTAAAGATAGCATTTCTCTCAGTAATGGCTGATTTTATATATAATTATACTAACATAAAATCAGATTAATCGTTAATATATTGAACTAAATTTTGCTTATTAATGTACAAGATGTTTAATGAAACTTATGTATATGGATAAGTATGTTATATTGCTGGTTTTAATGAAAATCAACACATCATGTTATTATTTGTGATCATCAATTGTTGAAATAGATTACAAATAAAGAAAGAAATAAAGAAAAATTGTATTATTTATTAAGAACTGCTTCAACACTTTTAATATGGTATCTGTGTCTTGTATCGGTATGATTTACCTGTCAAAGTTCCTATTTTTCCATAATAGTGAAATACTTAGCAAAAATGATAAATTCTTATCAAATATGGTAATAAATATTATAAAATAGATTGCATCACTAAATATATTGCATAAACCTCAAAAACAAATTGTTAGAATTCATTTCAAACATTCATTGTTTAAGAAATTTTAATAAAAACAATTTATTAGCCTAAAAAATTTATTACAACAAAAAGGTCATAATTATAATACTCGAATTTAACTATTTCATTTGTTGGTTCTTCAAGAGCTCAATCGAAATATCCTCGATTTTCCATCCAAGGTAAAATCTGTTGCATATGTCTGGAGTAACGATCATTGTTGTACATTGCCCGCTGCATAGCTCCGCCATCTTTTTTGTCGCCCATCATATTATCCATGCTGATATCTTGGACTGATGAGGGATCAAGTAAAACTACGGGAAGTGATTTCAAAATAACCGTATACGCTAAGGAAGTACCAAATATTAATGAGTGTACTGAACAAATTAAGTAAATTCAAAACCCTTACCCGTATGGCAATATTCGTATAAACATTTTTGGATATCTCTTAAAGTCGGCATAAGTCTGGGATAATTCAAAATCTTGAGGTTTTCCACTAAGTTGTCATGATAGTACTTCACAAAATAATCAAAATATTTAATTTTATTTTCCAGGCAAGTTGAAGACAGCAATAAGTATGTCAAATCCACGGCGGGCGAAGTTAGACGACTCACTTGGAAATCAACAAAGAGGGTGCTAAGGATATTTTCCGCTTCATCGTATTGGAACATGATATTATTCGACCAACAATCGCCATGACCAAAAACATTGAAAGCCTGTAAATCCCGTTTTTCAGCCGCCATAATTTGTGGTATGTATTTGGTTTGATAACGAAGCTGCAAGAGCGAATGAATCTATAAGATATAATTCATTTGTGATACAAAAAAGTCAAGAGCTCACTATTTTCTCCTTCATATGTTCAGCCTTATATAAAGGCAAGCTATCCAGTATCATCTTGTCTTGTGGCTCTTGAGTTTTTCTTAGCATATCCACCATAGCTTCGGTTAGCATTGGCTTCATTAACAACTCAGGTAATCCATTTTTCTCCACTATATAGGCAGCAGACGCAGCATGAAACTCCGCTAGTTTCCTTAAAGCGCACTTTGTGTGTTCCATGTCCATCCCCTCAAGTCGATTAATATTCTTATAGCCCTCAGTACGAGCATCATGCATTAAAATAACCTCAAAGCCCAGATTTTTGTCGATTTGAAAGGCTCTAGGAGCGATTTGTATGATTTTACCTGCCTTGCGGTACATCTCCTCGAAGGCTGGCAAGAGTTCATAGTAGGCCAATGCTTCCCGTTTGAATGACCCTATGCTATTCACTATGCCTAAAGCTTTAGGTGAGGTGGGCGGCACTTTTAACAAAAATTTAACGGTCTTTGAAGAATCATCTAAAATGTAGTAAATTAGCAATATTAGTTCGACCTTAATGTATAACGCAGGACGTGTTTCGTGGAGCAAAACTAAGTGGATTTAGCATATGGATAATTGAAGCAGTACAAACATTTCAGTTTAGTCATTTTTTTAAGAAAAAGAGAAGAGTTAATAAAGAAGGAAAATTATAAATAACTAAATGAAGCTTTTAACTCGGAAATTAAAGATAAACCACAGATATTTATCGGCAAATTTTTATGAGCGATATTGTAGGTAAAGCCTGGTCATTTTGGCTCGGTAAGTAGACTGCATTGTCAAACTCCGTCTGGTATCTCTGATACGAATTTACCGATTTTTCGAAACTGAATCTTTTTTTTTTTGTAATTTCTCACTAGGACACCGTAATAACGCAAATTTCTGATTATTCAAATATGGATTCAAACTCCGAAAAGTATATTAATTCCACCAGAATGCTCCGACTTGCTGAAATTCCAGTTCTAGCATAGATTTAATTAAAAAATATTAGCTTAAAATTAAAAAAATGTCAATATGGTTTTTATCGCTATTTGGTTTTTTTGGAGTAGAATTTTCTGATAGCATTCTTGTGGTTCCTCACATAAATCATAATCAAGCACTTTCAATCAGATTTGCTATTCCATCATGGAAACACTACAATCCAATAACGCACAGTGAGCAGAAATCTAAAAGAAAATTAAATAAATCTGATTCTTTTGAGTGGCTGAAAGAAAATACGCAGAGGAATAGTTGAAGGTGTTGACGAGTTAGAGTTCTACTCTGAGATATTTTAGAATGGAATAAAATAATAAAAACTGTTTCAGTTTGACAAAAGACTAAGCGGAAAAAATCAGATGAATAAGATATTTCATGGAAACAGGAATATAAAAATGGTTTGTCGCATTACAAAATAAATAAAAGTAAAAAATAAGAAACAATTTTTTTAGCTAGAGTACATTTTGATATGGAAAATTTTAATTTTAATTTAGAGTTACCCTTCTTCTACGATGCCAAAGTAGGAGAACAAATGGAAAATTTTAAAAATGGAAAATTTTGCAAAACTTTGATTATTTATGGTTCTCCGCAAGCTAAACTTTGTAAATACATTAAGAAGAGTGGTAACTTGTCTATCCATATCACCGCATCGTTTCTGTACACTTGATTTATTATTAATTTTTTTTTAAATTTTAGTAGCAAAATAGCCATTATTGAAGGCAACTGGAACAAAGATTTAGATTAAAGCAATACTTGCTTTGTTCGCTTTAATACACGGCTATACTGATTTTAATTAAAATTTGGATTATCCGCGACACTTTCACTACCAGAAGCGATATTTTCGGCAGTGTGTACATTCCGATATTGCACGGGCCTGATAACATGTGTAACGCTTCCAGTCTCTTCAAATTTCTTTATAATCTTGCCATTTCCTTGCACAATATGTCAATTATGATGACCATAATCAACCCGTAATGCACGAAACATGCCCACGTTTGAGTTACCACATTTGTAGTAGTTTTAACTATTTTTACGCGTTCTTCGCTTGTTAAACGATCAATATTTATAAATGTCAAACTTTTCACTAAATAAATAGCACTTCAGATGATAGATATTTAACAGCTCGCAGTCTTGCCAGTACAGCGGCCCTGGACAGCCCTGTATAAGTTACTTACCATAAAACTTTTATTGGCAAGAAAATAATGTTAGCAATTGGTTCAAAAATATTGACAATTTTAAACTTTTCGGAAAATTTCGTTTTCGCACTACGTAAGTTTTCACGAAATTTCTACTGCTTTTAAATTTGTTCAAATTGGTTAAAAACTTCATAACTGACTGCTTGTCGAAAAAGTTCAATGGCTGATGTGACCAACTTTGCCCAATCGCTATGAAGGCTAAATATTTCAGATGTAGAACTTAAGTTAAGGCTAGCATTTCAACTTTGTTCGTATGAATTTCCATTTTAATTGGATCAGTCAGTCAAATGTTCAATATTTATTTCAATTTTGTACATTTCAGGTTTAGAATTTAGTAATTTCATTAACAAAATTCTTGCTGAGTGAGAAATATTTTTCGTGCATATTTTGATTTAAGCATCCAAATCATGCGACTCTCTTTATGGACATACTATGGCGGCAATTGCCGCTTTGAGAAAAAATACATTGCATATCGTTATTGGCAAGATATTTCTCGCTATGCCCAAAGAAAGTTATTGCAAATTGGATATTTCGTGTAAATCACTTGGAACATACAACTTCCGCGGCAAATATTCACACGTTTTTTTTTTTGTTTTTAAAGTAAATGCCAAGATTTCATTCATCGTCTAAAATAAAAATATCTTATATTCTTGTAATTTCACTCTTTTTTTGAAAATTAAAAAAGGGTTTAACAACGAACGAAAGAAATAACAAAATAGCGTCATTCATATGTGCCAAATAACTTAAATTTGAAAATTCGAAACATCGATAAGTATCATCAAGTACTTATGTAAATGTCAACATCATAACGTAGACAATTCTTTAAATTACCTTCGAGTGCAATCTCAATTTCAATCGACCACAACACTGATAAGTAATTTTCTCCGGCGCCGAATGCGATTTTCGCTGAGAATGTTTTAATACTCACAAATTCTTTCACATTTTTCTGCAAAACACTCACAAAAAGATCGGCATTTAACCATTCTGGCAGGGGGGTCGTCATTACGGCTAATGTATTGTTTGTTACTTTTTTTTTTTGCGACAGTCAACTCAAAATAATAGAAACGTACTAAAACTATTTCACCATTGAATTTATTTCATATATTATAAACTTAACTTATTCGACGGACTCAGCATAACAACATTAATAGCACAAAATGTTATCGCTTTAGTTTTAGACGGCCCGCATAAGTACTCATTGACCATGAGAATTGTGCGTAAATTTATCTTTAACTATGCATTCTCTCATGAGGAAATGGTTTTTTAGTGTTGCCAGAAAGTGACAAAAAATTACGTCAAATGCCCAATGAAAACAAATTCAAAATGAAAGAATTATGTAAAATGAAAAACACAACACAGAAACAAATGATAAAATATTTAAAACTAAATATAATTTTTCGCAGTTTATATCATGCTCATAGCACTGATTGGTTTCGCCTATTTCTATAAGTACTAAATACGAGTACAAACGATTTTCTATAAGTACTCTTACTACCCGTATTTTAGATTTTATTATTAATTGTTAAAAGATTCTGGATTACATATATTCAAAATCTATCGTGGATTTCGCTAATTTTGTTGCCAACGCAATAGAATAAATATTTGTGATATTGAGTGTGAGTATAGGGTGATTTTTTAAGATTTAAGTTTTTCAGGTTGGCAGCACTGGCTGGTAATGGAGTCCAAACGTCATCTGCCAGAGTGAAAAGTGTACAGTATACTCTGGCGTTTCATCATGGAACGACGAATGACCTACCACAAGGTCTAATTTTTGGTGAATGGACCTTACAAAAGCTCAATGAAAATCCACTATTTATCGAAAAATTGTGTTCAGCGATGAGGATACGTAAACAAGCAAAACTGTCGCATCTGGCATCATCTGTTCATTTTTCTTCAAAAACGACCGTGGTAGAAACGTTACCGTCAACGCCGAACGATATCGAGCCATGATACACGATTTTTTTTTTCCTCAATTGGCTGAGTTGAATTTGGTTGACATGTGGTTTCATCAGGACGGTGCAACATGCCACACTGCTCGTGAAACAATGGATATGTAGAGGGATGAATTTGTTGCGCAGCTTATCTCTCGATTTGGCCCTGTGAATTGGCTCCCAAGATCTGACGATTTAACGTCTCTTGATTATTTCTTGTAGAGTCATGTCAAGTCGTTAGTCTATGTGGACAAGCCGAACACTATTGAAGCCTTACAGGATAACATAACATGCGGTAATGCTCTAAAAAGGGCCGAAATGCTCTAAAAAGGGACGAAAAATTGGACCTTCCGAATGGACATTTTGAGACGAAGCCGGGAACAACATTTACATGAAATTATCTTTAAAAATTAAATGGCAGAGACCAATTTATAGATTCCAATAAAAAATTGTAATATATAATGCAAAATTTGAGTGTTTTATTCGACTTAAAAAAAAACTACGGTTAAAAAATCACCCTATATTATAAAGTCAACTTATTAGGAATTACTGTGGGAAAAGTGAATTTGGGATTGGAAAAGATGGAGCAAAAAGGAAAAGAAAAGAAAAAGAAAGGAAAGGTCCATTCAAGTGTTTGTCAGAAATGCTAAGCACTGTGGAGTTTTGCAACTCCAAACAGGTCGGCTGGTTTTAAAACCGCGCCCGTAACATTGAATTAATCCTAATTGACTGCTTCAAATATGATGTAGAAATAAACTAATGTATGTTTTACAAGAAATATTATTTGATTTGGGATAAACAGAAAACCTTTGTACAACCAAGTTTGCCTTATTTGTAATTGTATATTATTTATTACTATCACTATTATCTGTATATTTTACCCAAATTATTTTATAAACAATAGAGCGGCTTTTTCATATCTTTCATTTCATTTCATTTATTTTTATTATTTATATGTTATTATAACATTACTACTACATTATATAAAAAAATATTTAAGTATAATAATAAACTAAGCATCTAAGTTTCCCCTGTTTGCCAATAGATGACGCCAGCTGAAAGTGCTAGTCGATTTTGATTCAACCTAAACGTCGTGAGCCAAGCTTAGGTATATGGTAAACATACCGCCTCGACACAATGGTGATTTTTTTAACGTCTATTGGTTGTTTTAATATGTATGATTTTGTGCAAATAATCGTCATATGAAGGAAGTATTGATTTTATTCATTCATCGAGAGTTTCAAAACGTCTTTAAATAAAACAACGTTTCGAGATTTTTTCCATCGCTTCAAAGATGGTGATTTTATAGAGTAGAGCTTGTTTCAGTATTAGGAGTTACCCGCCAAGCCATTTCCAAGCGATTGCATGCATTAGGAATGATTCCAAAGCAAGGGTTCCTTATGAGTTGAAGCCAAGGGACATTGAGCGTCTTTTTATCGCCTGTGAGCAACTGTTTCAGCGACAAAAAAAGAAGGGGTTTCTTCAGCGTATTGTCCATTGGGTGATGAAAAATGGATTTATTGCAGCAATCCAAAGAAAGATCGCTGTTATTTATTACAAGCTGCAGAAACTAAGCAAAACAATCACTGAGAATTGGTATCGACTTCAATTAATGCGATTGCGCCGAGCTCTATGCGAGAAACGTCCACAATACACGGATAGGCACAACAAAGTGATTCTTTGCCATGACAACGCTCGGCCTCTCTTGGCCAAGCCCGTTAAAACCTACCTGGAAACGCTGAAATTGGAAGCCTTGACCCATCCTCCATATTCTTCAGATATTGCGCCGTCCGATTATCACTTATTCCGTTCGATGGCACACGGTCTGGCTGGCCATCAGTTCCACTTATGTGATGACATCAAGGAATGGCTAAATTCGTGGATATCCTTAAAAGATGACAGTTTTACCGTGACGAAATTCGAGCTTTGCCAGAAAGATGGGAAAAAGTAGTAGCTAGCGATCGATAATGCTTTCAATGAATCATTTGTGAACATGTTTTCATAATAAAGTGCATTTTTATAAACAAAAAAAAACAAAAACAGCGACAACTTAGTTGGGCACATAATAAAAAGAGAAAATCCACTGTATCACATCTTCATTATTAAGACAAAAACAAATATTTTTAAATTGTATAGGTATATAAATACTAGTCTTTAGCTTCGTGTAAATGTTTTTAAAAACTCGAACACCGTCCGCTGCACAAGAAAGATACTTTTCCTCTGTTGCCACTTGATTCATTTCACTTATCGTATTGCACTGAAAGTAAAGTCAATTTACATAAATTGAAATTTGGCTCTACTTACTACCGTGATCCTAGTCGCCTTAAAAATTCTTATAATTCAATGCCTAGAATTGTCAAAGTACAGATTTTTTTATTCTAGAATATGGTAGTTTATATTGTATATGACAAATATGCCACATTTGTTTCCTATTAAAATTATTCGCATATCCAATTTTGCTAAGATGATTTATCTATCATATTATGAAACAGTTTAACGCCCTAATTTCGAATGAATGCCCAGAATGCCAACAACAACCCCGTCCGTTACCGTAACAAATTAACGGGAAGGACCGCAGGACCCTTTACTAAAACATTCCTCCAACCCACATCTAATGCAATTTGAAATAAACAACCCCTTGTCAACTAAACCACTGTAGACTTATGTCAAATTATACAATTTGCACGTCACTTTAACAGATGACAAATTAATTGTATTGGATTTTCTGTAAAAATTTATTAAATTTATCCCAAAATTGCAGACCCAACACGTATGTATGTTTGTGTTGCAAGAAATCCAATTGCTTATACTCGTACCTTCGAGCAGATGCACATGTGGGCTTTTCGCAATTGACACCATTGTATAACAAGAGTGGCAACGAATGAGTGGTGAATAAAACTTCTATCTCACCACCATGATAGTGTTTAATTGAGTGCTACTCCGTAGCTCGTATTATGAATGCGTTGGTAGAGATAAGAGTGAAATTTAGTGTGTGCTCAATTCTGAGCAAGTGCCTCCGTGGCGCAATTGGCTAGCGCGTTCGGCTGTTAACCGAAAGGTTGGTGGTTCGAGCCCACCCGGGGGCGAGGAATTCTTTGTTTCTCAGGCTTCTGTTTTTGCTTTTGTTTACCTTCACCTTGAATGTTTCGTGTTCAGTACCCATTAAAAAAAAGTGCATCTAAAGAAGCAGGTATTCATCACAATTTGTGATTGGGAAGTGGTGAAAAATTGCGTTAATCATCAATGAAATTAACATGGGGTTATAATAGGATGCTAGCACTATTTTATGATGCATCTTCTCCATGTATTCGAAAGTGATGTAAGTTTTAATCTTTGTTTGCAATTTTTTGCAAAAATCGCTTTGTAATGAGAAAAACAGTTCCATTGAAAAGTATTTCCCACTGTAAAGAATTACACTACAATTTCTTTTGAAACAGCATCATTAAGGGTTGTTTTTATCACAAAATCTGCTGGCAGATTCGAATGATTTAATACTTTCCATAACAAAATAAGCAGACAGGCGCTGAACTGTAAAGGCATCTAATGTTCCGCAGGATCGAAGCTTATACACTCTGTACCATTAGTTGGAATATACTGGAAGGACATTAACGACATAGATTCTTACGGAGACGGGAGATGTACATATACGCCTTGTTTTGTCTCTGAGTATTTGTAGTTTTTATAAATGGAATGATAAACTTAGTTCATCGGTCATCCTATTTTAAATGGATCATATGAGGATGACCGTCAACGTTCGCACAGCGTCCCAAGCAAACAGACTCGTTGTTCGTTAACCAAATAACTTTGTTTGTCGTCGTATGTATATCGGCACAACCATTTTTGTTGACTCTTTCTCAATGCTCGAGAAGACTGCAGTAACATCTTGCTGTTTTCTGCCAATAATGTCTATATCGTCCGCATAAGCAGTCGTGTTAATTGCAGTTTTCCCCATAATCTTCACCAACAGTATGCTAAAGAGGTCGCACGATAGTCTGTCGCCTTGTCTAAATCCTCGTTTGGATTTTAGATATCTTTACTGAAGACTTCGTGTCAATCAGTGTTATCCTTATACGTCTTTACAAGCTTCGCGAGCATCCTAAATATATTGATGGGCATTGTTGAACCAAATTTGTAATATTAATGAATTAATTCATTGGTCGGTTTTTCATGAAAAAAGTTCGTTGTAATAATGAACATTTTCGTTAATAGTGGGTACCTTCTAATTTCTTGATGTGTAATACATCTATTGCTGGGAAAAACTCTCAATTCTTCCCCTTTGCTGTCCAAAAAGAATACAAGGATTATTTAAATCGCCACAGGAGGTATTCAGATTTTGTAGTAATCTTTAAAACATTCATGAGAATTTCTAAATCAAATGTCAATTTTCTCACATTCCATCAAAAAGGACAAGCCTGTGTCTACCTCATTCTAACTGAAAAAAATTTGTTTGTTGACATTATCTAATCATATTTTAATACTAATCCATCAAGCCTTTGATTCAACAACAAATTATAGTATGATCTATTTTGCTTTCTGGACAAAGTGCTAATAGCAGGCACGTGCAACCTCTTTGCGAACGGTGGCAAGGCAAAGTAAGGGCACATGATGTCCTTCATAGTTATACATATCATATCCTAGCAAATTAAAACACTCCCCTTCGCATATTATATCCATATCTCCTTTTCTGTGTATATTTTAAAAGTAACTTTCTTCAGCCTTCGTCTAATTCTGCATGAAGTGTTACTAATAATCTTTCCGCATTACTTTGCAGAAAAAAAGCAACATATTGCGTGCCACCAAGTGTTGCATATTCCTCCAAGCTCAGAGAGTGTTGACGTTTGCCTTTAACAAGGGTTGATTGTCCGTCCTGTAAAATCACAGTAATCCTGTTTGACTTCTTGTTACAATTTTGGTCTGTACCAATTGAGGGGAGGCCGGGCCACTCATAAGTATTTATGCAATATTTTCAGGATTAACTTTTTGTTGTTATTGAAATCTGAAACAGAGAAAAGGGAAACTGTTCGGCAGTTGTTGTTGTCTTTGTCGCAATAATATGTATGAAATTTGTATTGGGCAAGGACGTTTGTAATGAGGTTATACGAATAGGTAGATCGTGGTTATAGGGTGAAATCATAACAAAAATTTGATGAATGTGGCATGTGACACGTCGTATGTTGATAGTGTTGTGGATGTAGTTTAATTTGAATTCAATGATGGTTACTGGGTTTGATTATCGAGTGACTTAAATAAGTAGTACATCGGTTACCAAACCAATTTTAAAATACGAACAGAAATTTCAGCCAGGTGGAATGCCTTTCATACCAGTATATGAGGGCTGTTCCAAAACTAACCGACGTGACGTATAGATGGTGCCAGTAGATTGAATAAAAGTACTTTGGTAAAAAGTGACAACCTTATGAAGCATATGTATTAAGTTTCAAGGCGTTAATTTGTTTACTATTTTTATTTAAGCCATCAAAAATGAATGATCTCAGTGAATTTGTAAACATGGAAAAATTTGCTCATCGTTATGTAATTCAATATTTCTATTTGGAAGGTTTTAATCCAACCAATATTAAAGTCGAGCTAAATTTTTCTATGCGGGAGCCTGCTTTGTCTACACCAGACATGGTTGAGAAAATCCACAAATGGTGTGGGATGATCGTCAGCTGAAGGCGCGTGAGCTAGCCGAAATGATAGGTTTTCCAAAAAGTGGTATACACCGTTTATATATTGATAAAAGATTTGAAGATAAGAAAGATGAGTGCCGTGCTCGTTTTTAATAGAACAAAAACAACGTCGTCCGTATCAGAAAATGCTCTCAACTATGATGCAATGAAATGAACAAAATTAGAAGGGACCGACTGCAAGACATAACCTAGAAATTTGCCGGTTATCCGGTCGATTTTTTTAAATTTTACCAAGCAATATATCGCAACAGAATTGAGAAAAAGTCGAGTTACTGCAGGCTATGCATTAAGTACTACAGACGAAAAATAAAATTTCTAAAATTGGTTCAATTTATATGGAAGGTATGGTGATGTGTCTATTTCAATTCTAATCATTTATAAAGTCAGAGTAATAAACGATATTTAAATAAAAATGTATGGATTTGTTTTGTTTTATTTGTACAAAAAATTTGATAATACGAATTACACCACTCAATACCTTTAAATGTTTTTGTCATTTTTTTTTTCTTTTCGAGTAAGATAAATAATGCTTGGAAAGTAATTTCAATGTTCGCATACAATTTGTAGATTTTAAAAATGATGGAAGACACTCTCATAATAAATACGATGCTTGATCTTTTCCAATTCACAAATTTCTAATATTTGATCAATTCCTAGTATTGAAGTTTGATTGATGTTACAAAAATGGTATCGTGGTCACCAATATCATAGATGCATTTGAAAACCAAAATTAAAGTTTAATATTAATGATCAATTAGATCATTTTTATGGAAGGGTTATCGTTAACAGTTCGATTTTTTTAATTTTACCGGAAATTATAGCAGTTTCATTGCTACTGCTACCAGTTGGAAGTTGCACGAAAATAGATAAATTTGCATAATTGGCGTTCCATCATAGTATAGACGAAGGTATACAAATCAGGTACAGTCACGAGTCCAATGAAGCGTAGAGTTTCTTGAAATCAGCTTAATATAAGCCCTGACTATGTGTCAAGTTGCACCATCTTGTTGTGAAACCTGACTGGATCGTGAAAAGGATTGTTTTTTTTTTGGTATGAGAAGAAGAACTCTTTCAATACTCTTAAGTAACATGTTGGGGAAATATTCAGCAGCCAGCTTGAACTTGTGTTTTTTCACTTCTTCTCACAAGAGGTAGAAGAAAGACAAACCGTTGATTTCAATTCTGTTTCAGATTATGGGGTGAAAATAACGACTCGTACAGGAATTTCAGTCAGTTCATTTGACTCTCATATAACTTCACCCAAAGCCTTTTTTGCGTTGGCACAAAGAAAGCAGAGTGACAGAAAAGGCACCGTAAATTGAAGACGCACCGAAGAAGAAGCCAAATTATAGCTTACTTCCAAGAACTTTCTGTCTAACATTTATAAATTATAGATAAACCATTGAATTTTTGCAAATCGAAAGTATTTGGTGTGTGTGAGGTATCTTAAAGGGAGTGACAATTCAGATCGAGTTCATTTGCCAAACTAAGTTTACTGTAAGTCTGATGCTTCCTAAATTTTACTGAATTCACTTCAATTGAACGGAAGTTGTGAATATTGGAATGAGGCGGTTAAATTATTTAACCCGGAAATTATTTTCTCGGAAAGAGCGGGATTAATCAGTTGATCTGTTCATTTCATTAAGAAAGCTAAAATTTAAATTATTACAGTTTTCGAAATTGGGTTTACTGGAGAAAAATTAAACTTCAACAAATCGGTCAATTTGTATGGGAAGTACCAGAACTGGAGTGAGGACTTCGACTGCATTGATTTTGATTCCCAGAACTAAGTTTATCAAACGCATGATATGAGTCAAATTTGACCGTGTTCAGTGTAATGGCTTGTAAGGTATAAACCTAACAATATACTGTTTATGTGTATGCAAGGCACTAGAATGGGATTGGTTACTTAATTGATTTTTCTCGGATTTTATCAAGCATTATAAGTCAACATAATCTACAGTCAAAAAATTACTTACGGAAGATTGAATTTTGTAGAATCGATCAATTTTGTATGGAAGGTGCTAGAAGGGCCGGGAAAATGTAATATGTTTTCATTATCAATCCGTATTGTAATAAATGCTTAACAAGTACTAAATTTGACAGGGGTAGGTCAATCTTCTGTAAGGGAGGTACCAAAAGGGGCATCGTTAATCGGTCACTTTTTTTAAATTTTGGAATTATTATAAATGGACAATATTATTATATAATGGATAATATGAAAATCGGTCAATTTGCGTAGGAGGTACTAGCGAGTTTGGGTCAATGTAGCTACCCGCCTCCAGACTGGCAGAATGTTAAGTTTTAAGAAGTTTTATAATGATTTACGGCAGATAAGGTGTAACCAGTTAACCAGCCAGACAGAAGGACATCGCTCGCATATTTGATCAGACAATAATAAGTACTTTAAATACCTTCTTCAGGGTGTTAAATTCCACATTCACAATCATTATACCAAGTCCGCTGATGAGAATCTCTGGCTGGATCCAAAATAGCTATACAGACAGCCGGGTATTATGAGAATACCATTCTGCCAAAACTTCTTTTGTCAATCAAACTAAGCTGGTCTTAATCTTGCATAAACATAAAAACAAAGTTATGAACCTAATAATTTGATTAATAGCATCTGGGGTTGACCAAGAACCACGTTTTCTATTCAACGTTATTAAGACCGGATTATTTTCTATATGAAATTTTTTAACAAAATTTGTATTATATCCTTCCTTTAATTTCAAACTGTTAATAGAAAACTAAACATCCCTCAGTCATTTCGACAAAGTAATCTATCTACTAGTTTACTGGTTACTCATTATTCGCTGTCATTGCTGCACTACAAAATTGCCATGAAAATTATAAGCGCTTTGAAGCATAAAATTGTAACAGCAACAACAGTGTAATCGAAGCAAGATATATTTATGCAGAACAAAGTTCTTTACAACATCCGCCAACAAATATATAAGATTGACTTTGAACACTTGTCCGACTTTAGGTGAAACAGTAGCAGAATCAATTGAGAATTGCGTCAATTCTTTCCCCTCCTTTCCCGTCATCCATATATAACGCAATATGAGACAAATACGTTTACCATTTTATGCCATAGAAAAATTAATTATAATTTTACGCTTTGTTAATATTGTCATCTTTTTTTTTTGAGTCTATTAGAAAAACGGCCAATGATCAACCCTCTGTCAGAGTCTCAGCAGAGAACAGCTGAAGGAATTCCCACCGCTTTTAGAAATTTGTTTAATTGGTTACGTCCAATTAGATTCTTTGTTTGCGGTTCAAAAAAACTGGATCTGTTTGCTAAAAAACGAAATTGGGTAGAATAACAAGTGTTCAAATGTCAAAATAGACTTTTGTATACTCATCAGGATTATCAGGTGGATATTCATGGTTTTTGGTTGAATTGCAATAATTAGGGTGGTTTAGTTCCTAATAAAGGATTAAGATTTTTATAAACAGGTTCAACATAAATATCAACCTGTATCGCTGCTTAAGTTTCTAACAGAAATGCGGATTATTTGGCGACTGCCACATCTACTGAGATATTTTGGGTTACAAAAATATCTTTTGATCTTTATTTTCTGCGCTCATAAATTTCTATATTTAAATCGATTCCAAAATGATGGAGAGGGAAAAGTTAATCAATTAATTTTACTAATTTAGGAGAAAATAAGTACATTTTTCTTCGTGAATTTCGTTTTCACGTAAAGTTAAATAAAACACAAATAAAGCAAAATTTCGATGAAATCTTTACTTGGCCCTTGCCAATGTCATTTAAATGATCGCCTCTGGATTGGTTGCAGCAGTGGATCTTTTTGAGGCAGTTTTGGAAAAAATTCAGCCCAATGACACCCCTAGACCATAATTCGTGCCAAACAGTCACCTTTTTCTGGGTGCAATGGCATTTTCACAAGTACTTCTGGGTTCTTTGAGCTTCATATGCGACAATATTGCTTGTGGACGTAACCAGCTAGTGAGAAATAAACTTCATCGCTAAAGAAAATTGTGTTCGATTGAAAAAGCCCACGTTTGAATCACCACTTTTGTAGTAAGTTTCAACTATTTTTACACATTTTTCGGTTGTTAAATGATCCATATTCCTAAATGGCGAACCTTTCACTAAATAAATAACATTTTAGATTGTAAGTATTTAACAGCTGACAGCATTGCCAGACCGGCGGTTTTCAAAAACACTAAATGTATATGAAAATATGTCAAAACAACAGCATCCCTTGTGTGACAAGCCCATGTTAAGTTCATCGATGATTACCCTTTTTTTAACCACTCCTAAACAACGATTAGCGGACCGTTTTTACTTCCCTGGATAATCTGTTTTTACTGGGTAATCAGTCAGGGAATAAGGAAATTTCAAATTTAGGCTCTCTGATTGTTATTCAGAATTTCCCAAGCAGCTCACGACTTCCGACCTTCGGAAAAGTATTCCCTGGTAATGCCATCAGACATTCGTTTGATAATAGCTAAAGTGAGAAGGCGACTAGTTGAGAAACCTTAATGGCATGCTAACACTGATGCGTCTTAGGCCAGTAGGTAATTTCTGTTACTGAAACTCAACTCACCAGCCTAGTGGTAGTTGGCAATCCCAACATGAGGATCGGATGCAGTGGCGTAATAAGCCGTTCATCCTAAATTAAAATTATCATGAAAACACCAAAGAAAATCATAAAACGAACCCTCTAAATGTTGACAACCCCCGCAAGTATTATAAGGACCACTATTTAAGGATATTCACCTGGAATGCCCGAATTCTTTACAGGGAAGGTGTTTCTATCCTGCCAGCGGATGTCCTCGATAAAAAAAAAAACAATCAGGGAAGCTAATCTTGTAAATATTTGGAAGATTTCGAAAAATGTTTCTATTGGAGCAAAGTTTCTGAGCAACAAATACAGCCCATATTCACAGATTTCTCACAAGCACCAACAGTGTGAATTATGCATAAAAATAGGGTCATCAAATATGGGTATATCTTTAGATTTAGGTATATCTTTTATAAAGAGGGGAAATATACAGCATTTGATACGCCAAAGAATGTAATAGCTAGAAGATTAGGTATCTCTTTACCAAATGTATTTCATAAATTTTTACGCCGTCTGATCTATATCCGTTTGTTTGCCAAGTTGAATAATAGACACGATAACTGTCTTAAATTTTTATGAAATTTCTACAAATTAGCCACAGCCTAAAATTATGCTCAATATTTTGCATGTCGGTCATAGTTAGTGATTCCTATTGGTATCTCCTATAGAAATTACTAGTTGAATCAACACTTTCTATGATTCAGATCTTTCATCTAGATCCACTAAATGTAGTCAAATTTGGTGCACGTTGAGCATTAGCCGAAATCTGGATTGCAAAAAAAAAATAGACTGAATTGTCTACAATTTTTTCACATACAAAATTGTCGATTTTCTAAAATTCCCTATTTTGTCTATAATTTCTAATTAGTAGGATGCAGTGCCTACTTAACACAGAGTGACTACAATAAGAAATTCAAACAACTTTTTTTTAACAATGTTTCAGTTTTATTTTATATAACTAATTGGTCTTGAGGATGATAGATCTGAAGGGTTGATGTCGGGATCACCTCCATTATTGTTTTAAGGAACTGCTTCAATTCAGTCAAATTTCATTTTGTTTCGTTTTGTATACATTTTGATTGACATAACCCCATAAAAAAGGGTAAACTGTAGTGTTTGGATATTAATTTTGAGTATTTTCGCTGGAGCTTCACCATAACCCGTCTGGCTATGTATGCAGTTGCTCCATTTAGCTAGAACCAAGTGCTGTTAAAACGGCTGCATCTTCGGCGCAGTTCTGGGTAAAAAAACTCCTTCAATTTCATTTCATTTCATTTATTTAGTCTATGGATATTTAAGTTTCCTTAAAGACTAGCAATAGTACATTAATAACAATGTGTTTAAATAACAGTTCCCATTGGCTTTAAAATTGAGTTTGTAGCACAATCCGTGC
This sequence comes from Philornis downsi, assembly GCA_019455685.1. Classification (NCBI taxonomy): domain Eukaryota; kingdom Metazoa; phylum Arthropoda; class Insecta; order Diptera; family Muscidae; genus Philornis; species Philornis downsi. Next base: position 4,508,694 of record JAHXMU010000104.1, on the reverse strand, counting down.
GCCACCCTGTAGATGTGTAATTGTAAAAATTGAGAACCATATAAACCATTTAATACCATATAATTAATCGATTTAGTCCATATATTCGTACCTTCTTTTCATTAAGGAATTATATGGAATTCAGTCATATTTGACACCAATAATGCATTCGGTGAATTAATTTCTGAAGGGATCTGTCTCACCGCTTTAAAAATTAATTATACTGCGATCTCTAATTTGTCAACTACTTCAATTTTACCAATCGTATTACAACAAAAAATTGACCAGATATTAATAATACTTTCCCCAGAAACTGTTTTGATTGAATTGCAATAATTAGGGTGGTTTAGTTCCAAATAAAGGATTCCGATTTTTATAAACAGATTCAACATAAATACCTGTATCGCTGTATCGCTTGTATCGCCCCTATAAATAATTAAACATACCCTTGATGTTCCTATAGTGCGTTGCCACACAACTTAGAGACCGACTTAGCAAAAACCTATGGGCCCTTTATATTAAATAGGCGAAGGACTATCGCAACTTATAATACTATTTTGTTATTGTCCTTTAATTCAGAATATTTTTTGATAAGAATGCATCTGCTGCAGAAGAATGCAGATTCTGACATCCTTCACATTTTTGCATCAATGCAAAAGAGGTTGATTGAGTGAAAGTGTATGTAGGTCAATTCAGGCGACTAAAATTTCTGTACTGATCATACCCTCAACTCAAGGCACGAAGGTATATGTCCAGTTGGACCCCAGATGGAAGACTTTGCAGCACTGATACCTGGTTATCCATTTTTCGAAGTAAAGTTAAATAAAACACACAAAAAGCAATGATCTCGATGAAACTTGTATTTCATTTTAATGTTTGGACCTTGTCATTATGTACGAAATACAATGTCAATTTTCGGCAACTTTTTCGCACATTTCGGGCGGTATCTCGACGATAACTTGACGAATGTTGATTTTCAAATGCTACAACGTTTGGTGGTTATTTGCGTAAACATGGTCTTTGATGTAGCCCCACAAAAAAAAGTTTAACGGCGTCAAGTCAGTGATCAATTGACGTTGCTAAAACGTGAAACTTTTGGAGACTTCTTATGCAATAACAACAAAATCAAACCACATATCATCCAGTTCGTAATCTTTAAATGCAGGCCAACATCATTTTATCATACTGTCATAGCGCTCTGAATTGAAATTCGGATTATTAGCCACACTTTTACTAACAGAAGCGATATTTTCGGCAGTGCGTACATTGCGATGATGCACAGGCCTGAACACATCTGTAATGCTTCCAGTCTCTTTAAATTTCTGTATAATTTTGACAATTTCTTGCACAGTACGTCGATTATGACGACCATAATCACCCCGTAATGCACAAAAAGTGACCACATATTTCGCAGCATTCTAGGTCAATTAAGTGATGTTTGTTTGCTTCGCCCTCTTGCTGGCAGGTGGTCACTACCAAAGGGTGGTAAAAAAGTTATACCGGCAGGTCTTTCTTATACTCGTACCTCCCATACAAATTGGTCGATTTTCTCAAATTCAGTTTGTTTCCTATGCCTCCTCATTCGTGGACTACAACAGTGTATATTTTTGCATATTTTAATTATTTCCATTGTTTGGCAAACTTTGCCCCTTCCTGTACAAATGACTAATTTAATCTATATATTCTCACGTTCATATCTTTTTTTTGTTCTTAAAATTTGAACTATTGCCATTAAGAGTCTATTAATAGACCTATGTTCTGGAAGACCAGCCGTCGAAAATTTCCATAAAGTAATGGAACTTGCCAAGTCCTACCATTAGAAGGCACTTGAATAAAGCTGGATATAAAAATAAATTCGATTTGTGGTAGCAACAGGAGTTAACGAAAATAAAACCTCATGGGCCGAATTTCCATTCCCAAATTTCCAAAATCGACTCATTTCTAAAGCGAATGGTATTAGCGTTAAAAAATGTATCACATGCGATGACGTGAAGCGAAAACGGTAGTGATGGAATAGCGGCAAGCGGGCGCGAACCATGACCAAACCGGGGTAGATGGTCAGGAAGGTTTTTGCTGTGTGTTTGGTGGGATTTGCAGGGAATCATCTACTATACTGGATACAAATCGAACTTCGATGTGTGGGAGCCACATGAGTTAACGCAAAAAACCGCATGGACCGAATTTTCATTTAAGAATCGCTTCTGAACCAAAAAAAAAAGTGATTCAAACCGGGAAAAACAGTGAGGAAGTGGTTTGTTGTATGTTTGGTGGGATTTGCAGGGAATGATCTACTATGAGTTGTTCCCCTATGCCCAAACTCTTAATTCGAATTTATACTGTCATTAATTTGACTGTCGGAAGGAACCACTCGTCCAGAAGCGGCTAGCTTTGGCCAATAATAGAAGAATTTCGTTCTATCAGGACAACGCTCGGGCACGCACATTAACAGTGACCCGCCAGAAGCTTTGGGGACTTGGTTGGGAGGTTTTTATGTGTCCATTTCATATTCCAGACTTGGCACCAACTAAGAGCTAAGTTTATCAAACTTATGACGTGTGTCAAATTTGTCTGAATTAAATGCAACTGTATGAAATGTATAAATCAAAGAACATTTGTATTGGAGTTACCGGAAGGTACCTCTAGTTCTAACGAATACTTTAAAGGAATACAATGAACAAAAATTCTGGTTTCCGCAGCAAAGGGGACAAAATTTAACTTCGAAAAATCGATCAATTTGTATGGTAAGTACCAGAAAGAATGTGACAATCCAGTTTATTTAAATTCTCAGATATTACCTTGACAATCCATAATGTGCACCAAATTTGACTGAATTTAGTGTAACTGAATGGAAGATATGAACTTTAGAATATGTGGGATAAATCAGTCATTAGTATGGAACATACCAGGGAAGTATACCATGAACAATAGACAACAATGCAAACAGCTGTAGTTTATAGGAGGAAAATTTGAATTACCGAAAATCGGTCAACGTACCTCCCGTAGTAAAATCCCTGGCTGCGATCTATCAAAAGGATATTGAAGATTTTATTTAGCATAGTTTGGACCTATTGGCAAAAAATGGGCCGTCGATTTTCATAAGCTTTTCCCGAGGCAATTTTTTCAGGTGTAAAATCGTTCGTCGTAGTCATTTGGTTCTAGCTCCGGACTATATGGTGGATGCACAAGAAACTTACAATCAAGCTGGCGGATCTTCTGCCGAGTCACTATCGATGAGTGTGACCTGGTGTTTTTCTGATGGAACACAATTCCTCGCCTAGTGTCCAAAGTGGTCAGCTTTGCAATTGGTTCTTTTAGATGGCCTAATTCTTGAGAGTGCAGATCCGACTTCAAGGTTTGACCGTGCAGGAGTAGCTCATAGTAGATGAATCCATACAAATACCATCAAACATATATAACAACCTTCCTGATAGCCAATCTTGGCCTGGCTACGGTTTGCGCCGGCTCATCCCAATTCGGCCACGAACGTTTTCGCTTGACATTGTCACAAGTTGCCCACTATTCATCATCAGTCACCTTCCACATCAGAAATTAGTCTACTTTGTTGCGATTTAGCAACGATTCGCAGATGAAAATTCGGTCCATGAGGTTTTTAGCGTTAACTCGTGTGGCATCTACAGACTTGTAAAGGGGTTGCTGGAGAGCTTAGCCTTCTCCATCCACACATATTTTAAGCATCCCCCAGGGTTCTCAGATTAAATGCATTTTATGAATTCAAAACCTCTGGTTGGGCGTGGCCACAGCCACTCCAGAGAGAACTTATCGCTACGCCAGTGGTGACATCCTTAATCAAGTGGTCCAAAGTGCTTTTCTGGTGGAATGTTTAGCTTTTAGGGAATCGAAACGGTGTTTGCATGACTGTCTGATTCAATATTATTTTATCGACAATTGAACACTTTCCGACAATTGGGTTTCCAGAGCGTTGTGGATTTTTGATGTCAGAACTACCGGAACGGAATCAGTATTGCGCGTGATTGGCTATTACAGTATCAGGGCCATAAACATTATTCACATTGTCAGCCACTTGCCTTCATGCCTTTCCAGTTGTTCAAGTTATTTTCATTTGTAATATTGTATTCAAATCCCAGTAGTAAACAAAATTATAACTTAGACTTTTTCTTAGATTTCCCCAAATGTGCCGTCTAAATTGTGTCCAAAATCTGCATTAAATTTTTTTGAATAGGTTGACCGGGCCAAAAAAAAATTGTTGAATATGTTATTCTAGAATTTGTTTACTATATCGATATTCTCTTATAAGAGTTCGAACAGAATTTCAATTTCGTATGCCTTCGCTTTATTTCCGTATTTTAGCCAAAATCTTATAACAAAAACTACACATATACCAACAAGCAAATTAGAATCCATCACGATACCAATTCCTCTCAATCCAGCCTTTGCTTTAAGCCAAACTGTGTCCATAAGGGGATACGAAATCTCTTTGGAATGCCGACGGATGTAAATGATGCGGCATTGCAACGGCATGATGATGGCCATTCATGCTGCCATAAATATCTGTTGATCGTGTCTTGTGGGTATTCATAGGTGTGCCGGTCAGCAACTCGGTCATGAATCCAATATATGTGATGGCCAAGCGTAACGTTTCAATGCGTGAGAGACGCTTTTCATAAGCGAATGTAGGGACTTTGCGTCTTAGCTTGTCGAAAGCCTCATTCAGGTTGAACATGCGGCGGCGTTCGCGAATATTGGCTGCACGACGTTGGGCCATTGAAGCAGTGCGACGTCTAGTTTTCTTAATGGGGGTTCCGTTGGAAGACGAAGAGCCGGAAGTGCCATTGGATTGTCGACCACCGCCAGAGGAACGGGGCGTTACTAGAGTGCCCACTTGGGAACGTTGCCAAAGAGCTGAAATTTGTAAATTGGGCAGTGAAATAATTTATGTCGATAAAACTAAATACCGTTAATTAAACTCGTCGATGATTTAACTTCTTAAGGATAAAACAAAACTTACCCAAATCACTGCACGGAAATCCAGCTATTAGTTCTTGATATGGTACTATGGGTGGGGGCGGTGGAGCCTCTTGAGCCCACAAAGGCTGGAAAGGTACTTCCGGCATATAGGCCGATTCTGTGTGATGTTGCATTTTAAGATCTACTGATAATAACTGTTGCACTGTTTAGTTTACTCTTAGATTTAAATATTTTAAATCGTTTGTATGAAATATTTCACTTAAACTTTATTCCTGTGTTGTATCTAATTAGACTAACTCTCGACGTGATTTCAAATCAGTCTTATCTATTTGGAAGTTCTTGTTTGAATGTGTATTGGCTTTTTAGCAACCGATTCTTTTATATTACTGTCTGTGTGGCAGTGTTTTCCTATTCACATCCTTGTTGGAATTCTATTTAACCACCATTTTTAAGAAATAACATCTGCAGTTAGGGCGCCATTTTTATATTCCAATTGGTAACAGTTTTCTCTGTTTTGATTGGCTAGAGACAGGGGTTGATTATTTACAAGCATTAAGTTCACATGCAGAGGGCTCTGATTGAAGTATATGGTGTAGAACTTAAGTAAGTAGTCGGTAATGTACATATGTGTTTCTAGTGGTGGTTTGTGTCCACGCTTGAGATGACATTGCAGGGTGCACTAACACAAATGAAAGAGGTGGCCTGTCAAATACGTATATTTCTCTATCTCACAAAGACGGTTCTTGTACGCGGTTTTGAAACATTACGATTGGATGTTTTGCATTAAAATCTGAAACAGAGATGTCAATGCGCCATTTCAGAAGCAACTTACCACCACACCACAAGTCCATTCGCCGCCACCAAATTTGCATCTGCAAAACGTAGGGTTATTAATTTGATTACTTTATACATTTGATTAGTAGTAGAAGTACGTAGTAGTAGTAGTTTTAAAACCGCCGATGTGGCAAGGCTGCCTGCTTTCAAATACCTGCCACCTGAAGTGTTATTTATTTAGTGACAGGTTAGCCATTTACGAATATGGATTGTTTAGAATGCGTAAAAATAGCTAAAACTAACAACAAAAGTGCTGATTCAAAAGTGGATACTTTTCGTGAATTACGGAGTGAATGTGTGAAGAGATTGGAAGCGCTACAGATGTGGTTCAGGCCTGTGCATCATCTCAATGTACGCACTGGCGAAAATATCGCTTTTGTTCGTGAAAGTGTGGCGGATAATCCGAATTTCAATTCAGAGCACTCTAGCCGTATGATAACCGATTTTTCTTTAGCCTGCAATTGAAGACTGTGAACTGGAAGATATGTGAACTATTTGAACAAGATGGTGCTACGAGCTACACAATACAACCAATTTTTGCTTTATTAAGTGAGAAGTTTCAATTCAATTTCACCAAGATCATGCGATTTAACGGCGTTAAACTTTTTCTTTTTTTTTTTGTGAGGCTACATTAAAAAACGTATTTACGCGGATAATGCCCAAACGTTGGGGCATTTAAAAACCAACATTCGTCAAGTTATCGCCGAGATACTGTTCGAAATGTGCTGGGTAAGCGGGTGTTTCCTAGGATGCTTTGTACCGCTTACCCTTAAACGCAAAGCCTCTCTACCCGATCCTATAATTAAGCAGGCAAAGGATGATGCTTGCGTACAAAAACAAAATAGTGTGGCCTTGGGCCAGGCGCCCTAGGAACAGGTGGATTATGTCTTGGGATCCACCTATAACACTGATCTTGGAATTCGTTTTTCGAAAACCAAGTAAAGGTCGAGAAATATTGGGAGATTTATCTTCTCCGTTTTAATAGTCATATGACCAAGGAGTTCCTTCGTGGAGAGATATGGTTAATAAACTAGAGGAGCATGGCATTAGTTTGCTGTGTTGATATTTTCTCCTCGAACATTGAAAATCTATGCCGTAGATAATGGATTACCAGTTCTATGGGAGGTATGATAAAGCAAAACTGGAGCAGCTTGTCTGCGAAACCCAGACCAGAGGGTTCTTCTTTCCTGGGGTCCAAGGAACATTGTTCCTTCCTGGTCGATGGCGTTGGACCCCTTGTGAGAGAATCGTGCTGGTTGTGGTTGCCTGAACATGTGTTTTCGGTGCTTTTGCGTTGCTTCAGGTTGCGTTGCTGAAGAAAGGCAGAACCTTGGAAAACACTGTTCATGTCTATTCGAGGTCTTCCTAGATTACCTCAACTCCTAACCTGGAGGTAGCTCACTGCATACCAAGTGACTGCAATGGTACTTTGGCCGAGAGAGGAGCGGGCCGTGAGGAAGTTTTTCCAAGGAGACCTACTTCTAATCTCAAAGGTAGCTCGACTAATCCTTTCGGGATTAGTTTGGGTACCCCAAAGAGGCCCTTGCTGCCGCAAGAAGAAAAGAATTATAACCAAGAAAAGAATTACAGAAAACAGCACCATGGATGGCACACAATGAGTAAGGCCTCACGGCGAGACTCCTGTAAATATACACAGTTGATTGATTGTCCGAAATGTGCCAAAATATGGTCGAAAACTGCCTCAAAACGATCCACTGCTACAACCAATCCAGAGGTGATAATTTTAATAACATTGTATTTCGTACATAATTACAAAGTCCTAGCATAGAAAACATCCTAGAAATAAAAGTTTCATCGAAATCATAGCATTACGTGTGTTTTATTTAACTTTACTTTTGAAACTGAAAAATGGATAACCCGGTATCTTCATCGACATCGATCACAAGTTCACGGCTAGCATTTTGTTTCAATTCTCGCGGATAAATTTCGTTTTATAACTCAAAATTAAAAAAACCGAAATTTTCGATGTTATAAAAGAAATTATTGAAAATATTTTAATTTTAAAGTTCACAGTTTCTAATATTTTACCACTTGTTGCGAAGTTAGCACAACTGTCCTCTAAACAGGCGCTGGGATTAAGAACAATCTGAAATTTATTTTGTTTAAGTGTTCGATTTTGTCAATTCATCTCGAGAGTGTTTTTTCAAATTTTTACAATGGACAAAAATGTCAAACAAAAAAATTCTGCTAAATTCCTGTAATGCAGAAGGCTTATCAAAAAATTGACTTATCAAGAACGTGCGCTCGATATGCGTTGGAAGATTCGTTTCACTCTGATCAACCCTCAACATCTTAAAAAGAAGTTAACGTCTATAAAATGAAGGAAACGGTGACTGTATACAGTCATTTAATTTTGAGAGGAACTGGTTCCGAGAGACCTGAATTTTCTTCAAAAGCTCAAAGGCGTAAAGCTAACGGAAGAGGTGTTACAATGAGTCAATTCCGAACTTATATACATAGAACGCATTAGAACTGGTAATGAGGATTACGAGCTTGACATACAAACCACTCAACAAGGTTCGAAATAGAAATGGAGGAAAATACGTTAAAGTCGACCAAAATCTAGGTAATGTTGACTGTTTTTTACTATCGATGTTGACTTTCTTGGCAGAGATCAGACTGCAAATGAAAAAATATTATAGCTATGCGGCGTTTCAAAGAGCGAATTCGTCGAAAAAGCGCCGACTTGTGGAAAGAAAACTGGTGGATTCTGCACAGCAATAACATGCTCGCGAACAATTCTACCGTTGTTATCGAAACGAAAAACTAAACAAATACAATCGAACTACAACTCTATTTGCCTTATACGCCTTGATTTTTCTTTCTTTCCAAATTACAAATTCCAGGCAGCCATTCACTGTCGATAGAAACCATAATAGGGAATGAGCGCTGAGAACTGAAATGCGTCCCGGAAAGTAGGGTTGAAGAACATTTTGATAATTGGATTATTAGTTGGCATAAACATTTTATTTCAGAAGGAGCCTACTTTGACGGCGTTGTAGTAGTTTGCAGAATGTATAGGGTTCTAAGTGTTAAAAATGCTGTAATTTTGCCAGTTGTTTCTTTGTTTTTTGTTTAAAAATTTCAGCATAACGTAAAACACATTTATAATTTTAAGAAGTACATGTTTTTGTTCGACGTAGATATCTTTAGTATCCGCGTCTGCTTGGAAAGGTTTCACAAGCTGCGCGAATGTGGCCTGATGGTTTTTTGTCCCATTCTCAGCGAAAAGTAATCTTTAAGGCGTTAATCGTCTCATACTTTTTAGTTGATATTTTGCGACCGAAAATAGACTATTCGGATAAATCCATTGGGTTCAACTACGGGGCATATGACCGCCATTGCCGTGAGGAAATGAAGCTGGGAACTTTTTCTAATAAAAAAACATTGCATTTCACTGATTTTAAGGGATGACGAGTTTTGTTGAAACGTCCAATTATTTCTAACAAATTATTTAATTGTCGAAGAGAACGGAGAATCGTTTAAAATCTTTTCATTGCCGATTTGTTAATTTACCTTTATGCCCTGTTCAATGAAAAAGAGTAGTGAGCGTTCTGTGCCAGCTAGCGCGGCCCAAACCATCGTTTACGCAGGCGCTTGCTTTCGTAGATCAATTTACAGGTCTAAATTGTGTTTTGATTTTTAAATATTACTGAACAGAAAATACTAAATTTTTAAACTTGCCACCAATATAAGTTTCAACATCTTTGCTCTTGCTAGGTGAACTGTTGGCTTCATGAGTTAATATAGTTTGTACATGAAGGTAGTTGGTTACATGAAAAGTTTATTTCAACATACTTTTCTGCAAGTAAAGTCTCTTTCTGGGGCATTCTCTATGTCAAAAAAGTTTTCCGATATTTTTTTCCGAAACAGCTTCCAATTTTTCAGAAAAATGTAAAGATTACAGATTTCTTTACGATGTCATTTCTTTACGAAAAATGTCACTCACGACATTTTTCCACATACATGAAAATTGTCATCCAAGAAATGTTTTTGACATTTTTCAAGGAAAAAAGCTTGATTTCAGACGGTATTTCATAAGAAAAATACTATTTAAGTCACTCTTCTATTGAAGAAGCATCATTTGAGCAGTTTTCTATATGAAAATATCCTCCAAGTTTCCAAGGAAATTTTCTATAAATTTTCTTCTAAGATGTCTTTATGTTTAAAAGTTGCTTTCCACAACATTTTTCTTTATAAAAAATATTCCAAGACACTTTTCTATGTGAAAATCCAAGATAGTTTTATATCTTTCAAGAAATTTTCGTATATGAAAAGTTTCCTTGAAGATAATTGTATTTTATAGGGACACAATTGTAATTAATTTTTTAATACGCGCTATGCTATGAGCAGACACATTAAAACTTTTCGCCAGTTAAACTGCGCTTCGTCGTGGATTACGTTGAATTTTGGCCGTTGCTTTTGGAACAATTTAAGACGATGTTGCTGTTCACGATAGCACTTTTTTTGATTTTGCTAATATTATTGCAACGTGTAATGGTTTGATATACAAATATTTTGTTTACACGTAAATTATGTTACTCATAACAATGGCTGCCTGCGATTATCCCGCCAAATATAGAGCAACAACACTGTTTCGTTTGAATTCCATTTCTATAACAACTGTAACGTAAAACGATATGCTTCCATAGGCTCATAAACTATATAACACACTGATGCTTGCCAAAAATTGAGTGCACTATCATTAACCGTTTGGTTGCTGCAGTAGCGTGATGTTGATAACACCTCGAGCGCCTACCTTTTGCGAGTGAAATGAAATTTGACATCATTACCTATGATTTTGAGTCAGCTGCGCAAATAACGTAATCGTAACGTAATTAATAAAATCAAGTTTTGTGCTGAATTCGCATCAATTCACACCAGCATACACAGACTATTAGATGATGTATTATTTGTATAAAAGAGCTGTTCTTTTCCTATCAATAATATTTTGCAATCTTTTTGACCAGTTTTAAAAGCCAGCCAGTTTTTAAAAAGATTTGCATTTATTCAACTTGAAGAGAACATTTGGATCATTCGGGGGCCATACTTTGGCCATCATAGTCTGTTTAGCTGGGTACATTATTTGTATTATTTAAACAAGATAACTTGTCTACACTAACAATAAAATACAATAATTTAATGGGTGCCACTTTAAAGAGAACAGAGAGCTCTATGATCTCTCTGATTACATGCTATAATCGAGAAAGAAATTTGAGTCAATAGAAATTTGTAAACTATAATAACAATAATTTCACTTTAGTTACTGATAAATCGTTGGTCTTTTGACAACCAAACAGACGGAATACTTTAAAATAATCTTCCAGCATGTCGGACGTACCAAAATGGATTAATGCGGAGATATTTGAAAAAATTCTGCGTGAAACTACAACTAATTTAAAAGAGATTCATACTTTTAACGTATTTCCTGCCTTGCCGCCCGGTAAAAATTTTTCCTCAACCATTTTCAAAATGCAATTTGAGATTGAGGTTATTGGCGAAAGCTCCAGACTCGTCAAATCATATATTTTGAAAGTACCCAATAAGTGTGAAGATCTAAAAGAATGGAATATTTTTGCAACGGAAACTGAAATGTATCACGATGTAGTGCCTGACTTCGAGCGATCGTATTTGGAGTCCGGTATGGATATCAAATTTGGAGCCAGAGCGTATTTACTGCCCGTTAATGAAAAATGTGTGTTGTTAGAAAATCTCATAGAAAGAGGTTTCAAAACTCTTAAAACTAAAAATTGCTTGGATATGCAACATTGCAAGGGAGTTCTGAAAAAGATGGCCCAATGGCATGCTGCTTCGGCTGTAAGAGTAGAACGTAACGGATCCTTTGGACCCCCGCTTATGGACGGATTTCTAGATGAAACTGCCAGCGAGATGTTTGCTAGAGTGTTTACAGATTCTTTGAAAAATTCGTTGCGAGCTGTAAAAAAATTACCCCAACACGATAAATACTATGATAAACTGACGAAGTTAAGCAATAATTTTTTTGAGATATTAAGAAGGTCGACAAAAGTTGATATGAATGAATTCAATGTTTTAAATCATGGCGACTGTTGGTCCAACAATATCATGTTTCAATATGACCATGAGGGCAGATTGCAGGATACATATTTTGTGGATTTACAAATGGTACGCTATGGTTCTCCTGCTCAGGATCTGTATTACTTCATAATGTCTTCTTCTAAGTTGGAATTGAAAGTCGATCATTTCGATGAAATGATTAAATTTTACCATGATCATTTGGTGGAACACTTGAAAATATTGAACTATGAGAAGACACCACCTTCATTGAATGACATTAATCAAGCCTTATTAAAATATGGTTTATGGGGTAAGATTTTAGAATTTTATATAAGGTGTAGTAAAAAGAAATATATTATTTTTGCATAACATTGAATGCTTTATTTTGATCCGATTTAGCTCAAATGTGCATCGTTTCACTTGATAAATTTTTGCCATTTTGAGGTTAATTCCATTATGCCTCTCTTGTAAAAACCCTTATCTGTATTGGACAAAAACTTTGATAGCCAATTTTCAAAAGTTTCGATTGATGCGAATTTTTTACCCTCCATGGACGAGAATAGGCTATAATCATTTCGTGCCAGAACTGGACTATAAGGTAGGAGCATACGAATCTATCAACCAAGCTCCCAGAGCTTCTGGCTAGTCGCTATCGGTTGTGCAGTCTGGTGTTGTTCTGGTGGAAAATAATTCCTCTTCTATTGGCCGAAGTTGACAGCATTGCTTCGTTTGACAAATCGTTCTTGTTTTGAGGGTAATTCTATTATGCTTCTCTTGTAGAAACTGTCATTCCTATTGACAAAAACTTGGAGAGCCAAGTTTCAATAGTTTCAATTGATGCGGAATTTTTAGTCGCCATAAACGAAAACAAGCCATAATCACTTGATTCCACAACCGGACTATAAGGTGAGATCTTATGAACCTCCCCATCAAGCTGCCAGAGCTTTTGGCGAGTCACTATCCGTGTGTGGACCTGGCGTTGTCCTGGTGGAACACAATTCCTCTTCTATTGGCCAAAGTTGACAGCTTCTGGGTGATTATTTCCTTCAGGCGGTCCAATTGTTGACAAAGCTGGTCCGAATTAAGAGTTTGATCATAGGGAAATATATGATTCCCTGCCATTTCGATGAAACACATACATTGGCCAACTTTTGTGTCGGCTCATCGTGATTCGACCTTATTTTGGTTTAGGTGACCCACTTTTCATCACAGCTTCAAAAATAGAACGATTTTGATTCGATTCAGTAGCAATTCGCTACTGTGTAGGGACCATACAATTGAGCATATTTTTATATTCAAGTGGTTTTTGTGGAAACTGGACGATTTCTATTATTCTATTGATATTTTCGACAATTAGCCTTACAGAGCTTGGTTCATTTTTGATATCAAAATTATCTGAACGGAATCGACAAAACCAAAATCACTGTTACTCTATCTTGACTATAAACATTATTCACATTTTTAGCCAGCTGGTTTGCCTTATCGCCTTTAAAAAAATTTGTAGTCATTGCCAGCTTTTTTTTCTATTCGCTTCCAACAATGAAATCGGAAGAACTTACGAGTATGTCTTTATGTTCGACAATATATTTACAAAATTGTGAAATGTAGTCTTTTTTATTATAATATGAAAACATTAAGAAAAGAGTTGTCATTGCCACTTCAAAAAATGTTAAAAAAAAAAAACGGCACTGTCTGGTGAAAAAAGTTAGTTTCAGCATTTATTGAAGAGAAACTATAAAACTTGTCGCATTTTCTCTTTCCTGATTTCCATCTTTGACGTACGTTCAAACAATAGGCATAGTCAAACAATCTGAAACCTCTCTGTGTAGTTCTTTTTGGTAATCCGATGGCACTTATCCATTTTTCGATATCAAAGTTAAATATTATATATAAAACACACATAAAGCTATGATTTCGATGAAACTTTTATTTAATTGTAACGCTTAGACCTGGACATATAAAATACAATGTCATTTAAATGACCACCTCTGGATTGGTTGTAGCAGAGGATCCTTTGAGGTAGTTTCCAACCACTATTTCACACGTTTCGGGCGGTAATTTTGGGAATTATCTGCGTAAACACTGTCTTTGACACAGCCCCACAAAAAAAGTCTAACAGCGTCAAATCGCATGATCTTGGTTATCAATTGACGTCGCAAAATCTTAAATTACGCTTTCTGGAAATGTCTCATGCAATAAAGCCAAAATTGGTTAGGTTGAATTATGTTTCAATCATCACTTTTATAGTAAGTTTTAACTATTTTTACGCGTTTTTCAGTTGTTAAATGATACACATTTGTAAATGGCAAGTTTTTCACTACATAAATAACACTTCAGATTACGGGTATTTAACAGCTGATAGCCTTGTCAGATCGAAGGTTTTGAGACCACTAAATAGATAACAAAGCGAAATGCTGATTACAATTTATTGTAAAAATAATGGATTTTTTTACTACACTTTATACTAGAATATTTTATTTACGTTTAATATTTCGAATTTATTTTAGCTATTTTAACTGCGACGACAATATTAGCTGGCATTCTCTTTGACCCCAATAAGCTAAACAATGGAGATCCATTTCTTGGTATTTGCGATAGTTCTCCAATGGTAACAGATATGATATTCCTGAACGAAACATTTATGCAACACCTGGGAGTTATACTACCCTGGTTAGAATCAAGAGGCGTATTCGAGTATGAAAATTTAAATTAATGGATTAATTATCGCAGTCAGTAGTTCGGTTTCAAAATAAGTTGATGAAAAAGCGTTCCTAAACTTGACAAAGTAAATTTGAAAAAAAAATATTATACTATAATATTATTATATTATTATGATTTTAGTAGGAATTTAAAAAATTATTTAAAGTGAATAAAATACATTCTGATCTGACACATAAATTGGTGTATAATTTTTCATATACTAGCACATATTAATATACTCGTACTGTATAATATAAGCGATCACTACTTCACAACACTTCAACAGTGTGGTTCAGTGCATACCATAACAACGCTCTAAGCTAACGCTAGAGCGCATACTTAGCAAAAGACAGAGTGAGAGAGAGATGGATTACCAAATTGTCTCATTTAAAAAAACCAGCCATTATTTGTTTATTTTCGAGTGGTTGTTGAGAGAACGGAAATCTATTAATTTAACAATATATGGAATGAAACTTTTAACACCTCTATACAAAATTTGTATGGTTTGTACTGTGTTACCAGAAGCTGGTCCAAAAAAATGCTAAACAATTGAATTAAAGCAAAATTTAAAAATGGATGCTAAACTTTAAAATTTACAGGGATATAAAACAAAAACTCCATAATTATTTGGAAACAAATGGACGGCGCAAAGTTGGACACAACTCGGCTTAAATTTATTTTACGGACTTTACTTTGACTCTAATAGAATTATATATCAAGGAAAAACATTTTTGTTTAAAGACGAACAAAAATTCAATTTCAGTCAGATGAACTGTATTATACATGCTTTTATCCAATTTCCTTTGCGTTGCTGCAAAAGTATGAGTGGTGTCACAATGGCCGCAGTAATTTTGTATCAAAAAATACTCTGAAGGAACCACTAATTGTTTTAAATCAGCCAATTTGTACTCGAGGTATCCCGAGGGACAAATAGATTGCTTTGCTGTCTATGTTCACTCGCAGAACTAAGTTTAATAAGCGCATTATGCGTGATACACCCTATTGAATTTAGCGTAATTAAATGAAAAACAGTAATATGAATGTATACGTGTAGGCTTAATTTGTATAGGACGTATCAGAAATGCTACCCGGTTGATATTTTTAAATTTTAGTGAGCACCATAACATACAATTAACAAAAATTTAAGTTACTGCAGTCTACGAGCTGAAGTACTTGAGCGTTGCCATGGGAGAGCGAACAAACTATTTGCTTAATTTTGAAAAATTGCGAGATAAATTAGTCAGCGTTGTTGGTTAGATGTTACTAGGGGCGTAGCAGATAAGCTGTTCGTATCGTTTTCAGGGACTGTTTGTTGCCATAGCAACATATGCGCCTCCTGTGTGGTACCATTCGGTGAAATCTTCATTCAGTTATCGTAAGACTTTCTCTTGTTATAGGCAACAGCTGATTGTTGTTGCAGATGCACCAGTCGCTTTACCGCAAGGAGTTAAAACTGGGCGTAGGTCAGTTACAAGATCTGACCAGAGCTATTTTCTGATACCAAGTGTGATGTGCATTCACACGGACAGAATCTCGAGTTCGTGCCACCCGTGTTGATCTGTGCCTTATAGATATCTCGGAGGATAAGGGCAGACATGGGAATTCCACTTCTATATCACATGGTTGCCATTCATCATCGCCTTTCGTCTCCCACCGGAGGAGATACTGCATCTTTGCAATGTAGTATCGACCGTTCTATCTACCTGTGATCTCCACACCCACTGGTATTTAAGCTTGATTGATTGATAATAATTGCAAGTTATTTTAAGGTTTTCCCTTTACTAATACTCTTCAATAGTTAATAATTTTCACAAAAAACAAAGAAACAAAACAATTCCCAGAAAGGTAAAACTGACTTAAGTTTATAATGCAATTATGCATTTTTATTATTAAAATTAAACAAACTGAAACAATTCTTGGAAAAGTAATATTAACTTTTGATGAAATGAAAAACAAAATACTCTTGGGAAATTGTTGTTGTATTATAAGAATTTTAATATTTGCGCAATTCAAGCATATAATATACTTAAAGTTTTTAACAGAAGAAACAATTTGGAAATAATTCTTGGAAGAGGTTTACAAAATATTTATAATAATAAATGCTTACGTATGTGTGTATATATGTATATGTGTGTGTAAGTATGTGCTCATATCTGTGTGCTCCGCTGTTGATACGTAGTACTTGGGTGGACAGTGACCATCGGTAACTCGAGGTTGCTGCTGGTTGGAAGGTGACCATCGGTAACTCGTGCATTTGCGATCGGTCGCTTACTGCCAGAATACTTATAGCAAAATTCACGTTACGCAGATACCATTGACTCAATCATTACTCAATAATATTGACACAATTGTGAGTACAAAGCTTCTTGATTTTTTGGCTTATGCATTCTATGAAAAAAGTACGGGATATTGGTAAATAAAACACATGGTATTTAATATTCAGTCCAATTTATTATATCGTCTCCAAAATAGGAATAATATACTCTCCAGACCTCACCCCGTCCGACTATCACCCATTTCGCAGTCTCAGCAACCACTTGAAGGACTTGAATTTCCATAACGACGAGAAAGTAAAACATCGAATTGAACGCTTTTTTCAGAAAACCTACGCGAGTTTTATGAGAGCGGAATTAAATAGCTCCAAGAGAGGTGGGAAGAAGTTATTAAAAAAGGGGGAGATTTTATAATGGATTAAAATAATTGTTTTCTTACACATAAATTTGTAAATAAATTTCTTTTGAAAACCGAACGAACTTTCCGGACAACCCAATAAATGCCTGAAGCGTGCTAAATTATATTGAATTTTATGCAATTGAATGAAAAATTTAGTTTTTAGTAAAATTTTGTAGTATAAATTACGTAATTTGTATGAGAATTAACAGAGAGGATGTGATTATCCGGTAGATTTTTTTATTTTACCAAGCATTATAATGTAATTCAACTGATGAACATTTAAATAATCTTTATCTACGAATTAGTGATTTCAGTAGAAAATTATAGTTCCGATTTGTTTGCGAGGTACCAGAAGAAGTGTGGCAATGCCGCCCATCTTCATTCTCAAAACTTGGTATACCAAATGCATGATGTGTAAAACATTTTTCTGAATTCAGTGCAAGTGCTTGGAAAGTATGAATAGATCGGTCATTTGTATGGGAAGTACCAGAGGGGGCGTGGTTAATGGCCGACATTCCTCAACTTTGTAGAAAATTATGAATAAATGTAATGAACAAAAACTTATACTACTGCCAGCTTCTAACCAAAAATTACAGAGTAAAGATCGAATTTCGGAAAATCGGCCAACTTTTAGGGGAAGTACCGGAATGTAATGGTATGACAATGCAGTCTGTTTTCATTCTGAGACTTAACTTTAGCGCATACCGCACGTGCATCAGATTTCGCCATGTAAGATATGAACATATGGGAGGTATCAGAAGGAGTGTGATTATTCTGTTGATTGTTTCAAATTCTATCAAGAATTATAAGCCAATAACTTTAAGTTACCAACGAGCGAGGAGCTATAAGAATGTATGGAAGGTACCGATATGGCCCATCTACAATCCCCTACTTCGATTTGCCGAAATGTTATGCTGCACAGTTTTGTGAAATGTAATTCAAATATACACCAGCCGGTCAGACAAATGGACATTGTCCAGTAGACTTAAAAAGCCATGAAATACATTTGGTCGAAATATAATTGGTGTTGTAAAGATGTATGTCTGCATATCCCATTTTTGCGTATCAAATGATATATACCTACATTCCTCCGCTATAGAAGTACAAAAAGCCAACCGGGCCATATCAGGTGAATGCGATGATATTTAACCTTTCTCGACGAATTTGATATCAGAAATGTTGCAAAATGACCATATGACATTCTTTATATAAAGTATGAACTTTTAGCTAGAAATCCAAGTACACATTACTGCGATATTTGAGGAAAACAGTTAACAGTACTCAGACTATTGATTGATTTTTACGTGTTTTTGTCGGTTTCGACTCAGTTGGAGGGCGCCATTCCGAAGCTTGTTGAGTGGTTTCAATGTCGAAGTCGTTGAATTACACCCCACCACCAGTTTCAATGCTTTTTATGAATGTGGTGTCGAAATTAAATGGTTCTAGCACACCCTCAGCGGCGTTTACACTATGGAGTTTTTAAAGAAAATTGTAGTCGTTCGCTTCATATTCAAATATTCGTGCAAAATGAAAAGTCAAGGAAAAGATTGGAAAAGTTTAGCGGATATCTAGTTTAAACTGAAATGACAATTTTTAGTCACCATTTCCTTCACTTTATAGATATTAACTTCAGTTGGAGGCGTTAATGGGCGAACAGAGTGAGAATAATCTTCCGTCACGTTTCAATAGCTTTTGAATGCATTGCATCCCACACATGTTTTTGTTAAAGTCGATTCTGTAATATTTTCAGCCATTCGATTCACAAGACAAAGTCTTTCTTTTATACAGTTATCCATTGTAAATGTGGAAAGTCACACTTGAGATAGATTAACAAATTCAGGTATTGTAAACGAACTGAATGACAGATCACGCTCAACCTCCGCACCAATATGGAGGACAGTTATGCCGACTATGGAACAAAAAGGATTAGAATAATTAAGAGACCGCTTACACCTTAAATTATCAAATCCTGATACTGCCATCCTTCTTTACAAATGCCAAAATTACAATGACAGATGACATCGTTTGCATCTCCCCATAGGCTGATTGCATTTGTAAATAAATTTGCCTATTTTTGCATTCTTCCATAATATGTATCAAGATAAGTCTATAATATACAATTCATACAAATTTGTCTACCTTGTATTGTATTAATTAAAGTATAACATTGGACATTGTAATGTTAGGTCTCAAAATAACCACAACAGTAATTATAACAAATTGCTTGCATATAAATTTAAGGTGAAAATATTTTAAACATCACACTGCTGACCTATTTTATGATGTAAAATTTAATTAATATTTCCTGCACCTTCCGACTGCCGCAATATTGTTTGTGACTGACATTATGCTTCCTTTGCATTACCTTAATTCACAGTATATGACCGGTAAAGTCTGCAACATGCTGCCATTGTTGCAAGCTAACATTTGTGTTTATACATAAACACAACTAAGTGTGCACTTGTATGAATGCTTGTGGCATATCTGGGCTCCAAAAGGATTACAAGACGTAAAGTAAATTGTTTTTCATTATATGCATATGCAACATGCCCATGTATATAATCCTAAGATGTTGGCTGCTATTGTTGTTTCTCACATCAGAAAAAACACAGAGTAAATCTCATCTTCCACATCATGTACGAACGAACATAAGGACGCAACTATTCAACACTTTGCGCAGAACACCGACGTCTCATTGTCGTCCTTATGCATGACCATGTGTTGTGGATGTTCTGTCATCCTCCGTTATCAAAGGACGACATGTGAAATACTTGAAAATGTGTATTTTCCTTCCTATCTCGGATTTTTGTTGTGGCCCTTAAGAAGCAACTGGATGTTGTTACATAAATTAGAGAGACATTCCTTTGTCTTAGCCTTCTA
This sequence comes from Philornis downsi, assembly GCA_019455685.1. Classification (NCBI taxonomy): domain Eukaryota; kingdom Metazoa; phylum Arthropoda; class Insecta; order Diptera; family Muscidae; genus Philornis; species Philornis downsi. Next base: position 4,488,624 of record JAHXMU010000104.1, on the reverse strand, counting down.
TATCGGAGGCACACAAATTACGCGTCGGCCTGATGTGTACTCGAATGTTGTGTACTCGTATAGTGTAATAATAGGCAAATGTTGGCCCGCTATGATATTCGGTCATTCAGAAGCGTGACGAGCTGTATGGTTAGGGTATTGGTGGGATACCTAAAAATATAAAATATAATGTAGTTTACAAATGGAAGGTCAAAAACAACATCTGGCAAAAAAAAAAAAAAAAACATTGATTTGCTGATATCGCAATGGAAGTATAAAATAGTAATATAGAAATATTTTTATACGCATACGATAGAGTGTCAATTTGTTTTCGCAACTTTCGAACTCGATATATCTGCAATGTCACAATTTAGAGAAAATCGGACAACATTTAGATATGGCGCATTTATGCCAATTATTACGATTTTCCTATATGTATTAGGTTTTGTTTAAGGTTTTGTAAACATAAATTCATTATTTTTCCAATAGATGGCCTAGTAATCTATATATTGCTTTGCATAAATGCAGTAGGGCTACGTTAGATGGCGTTATAAACATACTTAAACAGCTTTGTGAGTGCATGACTCATGACTCAAAAGTGGTCACCAGCAAAGGGAAAATACACCACATTCCACAGTTTTTGTTCGTTAAAACCAAAATCGCAATCCAGGCGGTTTAAAATTCGAATAGTGTTTATGATTCTGGCAATTTTACGAACAATTTTGGTTACGCACATTCCGTTACGTTAATTTTTGATGTCGAAAATGCACTAATTGCACTGAAAGTCCAATTGTCGAAAATGTCGATGAAGTAATTGAAATCTCCAAGTCTTAACGTCATGTAAGCACTGCTTCGATTGCTCAGGAGCTAAAAATTGTACATAAAAGCCCTATGGAACTGCTTAGATAAGACTGGATATAAAAAGAAGCTCGACATATGGGTGCAAAGCGGGCAAATGCAAGAAAAAATCTCATCAACCGAATTTTCTTCGCGGGTCACTGCTGAATGGCAACAAAATCAACGATTGGTAAATTAAAGTCGTTCAATTATGATAATGTCAAGCGAAAATGTCCATCGCAGAATCGAGAAGAGCAGGCGCAAGCCAGGATTTCGCTGTATGTTTGGTAGTATTACCAAATCCTTAAATCCTTGAATCACTGAACATAGTTCAATTGAATGAAAGATACGAATCTACGGAGCTAGAAGTTGAATTATGTAATTTGTATGTTAAGCACCAGAGAGGGTCCGTCGAGTTTGCCACATTTTACCCAGCAGTATAAAACATTATAATTGACAATAATTTAATTAAGTTCAGGTTATGAAGTAGGGATAACGGTGAAAAATTAAATTTTGATAATGGCAACATCTCCAATTTTTATTCTCAGAATTTGATTTCTTCTTTTTCTCAGGTCGCAACTGAAATATACATACTTATCTATTATACACCGCGCGTATATAATAATTCCAAGCGCTTCGATCTTCTGCGCTTTTCTTCCAATTCTTCACCCCAAGTTTCGATAGTATTTCAAAAGCCAGGTCCATCCAACGGAGTTTTGGTTGTTCTCTTCTGTGCTGTCCATCGAGTTCGTTGTCGAAAACTTTCCATGCCGGATCATTTGGGTCCATCCGCACAACATGGGCCAGCCAACGCAATCGCTGTATATTAATGCGTTTGACCGCGTTGATGTCGGCATATAGCTCATGCAGCTCATTGTTCATGCGATGTCGATACTCTCCGTTAACGGTGATGGGTTCATATATTTTCCGGAGTATTTGCCTCTTGAAAAGCGTCAGTACTGATTCATCCGTTTGCGTCATAACTCAGGATTTTGCGCCATATAACAAGACAGGTGGAACCAACGTCTGGTAAAGTAAGATTTTTGTTTGTCGAGAGGGTGTTTTATCATTGAATCGCTTGCTTAGTTCAGAATAACATCTGTTAGCAAGAAATAATCTCCTCTTTATCTACAATCTGACAACATTCGGTTTGTTTACAGAGGAACCGAGGTAAATGAATTCTTCCACCACTTCAAAATTATAGTTGCCAACGTTCATACAGCGTCCCAAACGAGTGGACTCTTTGTTCATTGAAAAAAAAAAAAATAATTTTGTTTTGTCCTCGTTTACTGCCAGACCCGTATTCGCTGCTTCCTTCTCGATGCTTAAGAAGGCTGCAGTAACATCTAGCAGTTTTCTGCCAATGATGTCTATGTCATCTGCATATGCGAGTAACATGTGGATTTTGTTAAATACGGTATTAGACGTGGAAACTGCAGCTTTCCTCATAATCATCTCCAGTATGTATTTTGAAGATTGGGGTTTCTAAAATTTGATAGAGGATTATAAAGACTGCTAGGGCTTACTAATTAGAAACTGCAGAGGAATGATTGCATTTCGGAAAATCTGTCAACCTGTATGACAGTTACTAGAAGGATTATGATATGAGACAGGAATCTAAGAAAATATTGTAGAAGGGATGTGACAATGCTGTCTATTTTCGTAGTGAGACTTTACTATGGAAAACGCTGAGCGTGTACCAAATTTGATGCAACCGCGCAAAAAATATGAATTTAAGAAAATTTTGAATAAATGGGCCATTTGTATGGGAGGTATCAGAAGGGCCGTTGTTTCTTATTCGACTTTTCTACAGTTTTATAGAGAATTGCAAAGTAATGTAGTAGACAAAAATTTAGACCACTGCAACCAGCTAATTAGTATTGATTGATTGATTAATTTTCGAAAATCAGGCAATTTGTATGTGAGGTACGAGAATAGTATACCTGATATACTAAACCCTTAACGTAAACCAAATTTGACTAAATTTGATGCAACCATGCAAGAGATATGAATCTAAGAAAATATTGATTAAATGGGCCATTTGTTTAAGAGGGATTCGAAGAGGAGCGATTAGTCGGTCGATTTTTTTAAATTGTGTATTATAAACAGATGCAATAGACAACAATTTAAGTTACTTCAGTCTGTGAATGTAGAGTTACGGAGGAAAAACTGAATTTCTGAAATTCGTTCAATTTATATGGGAGCTACCGAGAATGGGTGGGTCGATATAGCCCATTTACAAGACGCGGCTACCACCAAGCGGCTGCCAAGTTTTGAGAAGTTTAGTAAAGATTTGCGACCACTATAGTGTAATATATAGCCAGTTAGGCGGACGTCGCTCAATCGACTTAAAAAGTCATGGAATTTATTTAATCAAAAGATACTTGACGCTTCCTTCTTTTTTTTCTTTTTTGGATCGTTCCAAACGATACGTACCTTCATTTTTGCGGAAAGTTATAAAAACTGAGAAATTGTGGTTTTAAGTGCCTGGGCGATGACAGTGTTTACCTATCGTCTATGATGCCACGATTATATCCCCAGTATTTTCCCCATTATCACCATTAACAGGCAAATATCGTGAAAATTACGATAAATCATTAAACCTAACAGCCGTGCTGTGTAGGGTAAACTAATAACTTAATGGTGCGACTTTAAGGATGTCCCTGGCTTTTGCTCCATCTTGATGTCACACACACAGAAGCCTTTTCACATATCTGCCAGCAGGCATGTTTTCATCCTTGCGGAGTGTATTGTCAAATGCAATGCCTATGTGTGCGATATTGTTTACAGCATTAGGACATTTGTGTGCATATTTTATGGAAATGCTGTTTGTTCACTTCCCCTCCGAATACATTGGGAATCTAAGCCATAGAAATTATGTTAAGTTATGTAAAGTTAGCCTCGGATGACAACACATGTAATTATTGTCCACATTGGCATTATGGAGATTATTAAGAGATATGTATGGAAATCCGTTCAATTAGGTGTGTTGAAATTAAATGAAAATTTAAAACGAATTAGATGGAGATAGGGGGTGGAGGAAATTGAAAGATGATAATTTGAAGATAATTTAATTTGAGATAATTAATGAACTTAATATAAATTATTTTTTATTTTTAAGTAGCAAACAAGACGTGCGTTACAACGTCGTCACTAAAGTGCGAAAATCATATTCTATACTTGTACAATATTTAGTTCCATACCTAAAATATAACCTGGATTGAATGTTGTTGATACATGAATTTATGCTCTACATTTTTGTAATGTAATCTTGCCAGGTCCATAATTTAGCATTATTGAAATTTTATGAATTTTCTTCCAAAGTATCAGTTCTTCCAAGCCCTTTTCCTACTTTTCCAATAGCAAATGTAAAAAACTTTATCTATTTTTCAGTTTATGAGGTATGATCGCTTAAATTTTTGTGTAGTAAGTACGGAGCTACACTCTTTTTTTCCAATCATAACATAACATATTATATGCTCGTATATACTTATTTATGAGTATTTTGTAGACTCCGCTGTTTAGATAATGTTTTTTTCATACATCTCTCTTTTTAGCCTTTGTTATCCAGTTAGGTATTCTCAGTTTTTTTTTGTATCATCTCCTGCCTGGCCTTTCCATCTGTCCTTCGGGAGACCCGATTTTCTGTCGCCAACTGGAAACGTCGAGAATACTTTCTTAACAGTCATATTGGGCTCAATTCATTGCGCATGATCTGTATGTTATAAACTTTTAGCCCGGATCTGTTTACAACCGCCAACATACAGCTGTTCCAGTTCTTGATAATATCGGATTCTCCAATCACCGTTTTCGCATAGTAAGCTGAAAATTGTACGAAGAATTTTCCTTTTGAAAACCAGTACAAGTTTCTCTTCCGTTGATTTTAGACAGCAAGACTCAAAGCTTTTTTGCGAAAGATGTTTTGATCGCTGTAGTTTCCGGAGGCTACCTAAACATCTGCTGGCCTGGAATTGTACTCTTCTCTTAATTTCATAATATGACTTTACATAGCATATGACAACTTCGTGAGTGATAATAACGTGCTCTTAAATTATGATAACGATAGGAGTGGCCGCAAAGTCAATTGTTTCAATAAAGAAATCTGCAACTATAGCACACATATCAAGTCCCGCATGCATACCTCTGGTGGTTTATAAGATATGACAATCCAGCGATTTGTGTAGGAAGTATCGCTTCCCTTTCACTAATCTTATCTTGATAATAATTATATTAATTATAAGTTATACATATATATGTATATAATTTCGTAATTTTTTTTTCCAGACGAAAAGGTTATGCGAAAATTCCCTTTATCTTTTTTAATTTTTAACCATTATTGTGAGACATATATTATTTTGGTCACCGTAACCAATTCAAATGAGAAATATTTTTTTTTGGTTATGAATAACTGTTATAGCAAACAAAAAGAATTTTTTGGTTAACAATAACCATTACCCAAAGAAATTTTTTTTTTTTTGGTTATCGCTACCCACATAAAGGGTAGGCCATAGGTATTTTTAATGTAATGGATGCCTTTCTAAGGGCATCCACTATAATGGTTATTTTTCTCACTATAATGGTTATTTTTAACCATTATTTAAATTCGTTAATGTTAATGGTTAAATAAGACTTTGTCATCATTTCTCTTATAACTGTTACGGTCCCTGGTTAAAGCGTATAGGCGGTGCCATACCATACATGCTGTAAGGCTAGGGTGCTGGTGAGTTACCTAACTTTTCGTTAAGAATATAAAATATTATGTAGTTTACAAATGGAAGTTCAAATACAATATCTGGCAAAAAAAAAAAAAAAAAAAAAAAAAAAAAAAAATTTATTTACTGATATCGCAATGCAAGTATAATGTAGAAATATAGAAATATTTATATATGTATAGGATAGAGTGTCAATTTGTTTTTGCAACTTTCAAACTCGATATATCTACAATGTCAACATTTAGGGAAAATCGGACAACATTTATATATGGCGCATTTATGCTAATTATTACGATTTTCCCACATTAGGCTTTGTTTGATAATGTGTAGTAAAAATAAATTCATTATTTTTCCAATAGATGGCCTAGTAATCTATAAGCTGCGTTAGATGGCGTTATAAACATAAAATTTCGTACTCAAAAAACTACTTAAAAAGCTTTGTGATTACGTGACTCAGTATTGCTTGAGCGCGCGTCAAAAGTCAACACCAACAAAGAGAAAATACGACATATTGTACAGTTATTCTTCGATAAAACCAAAAACGCAATCCAGGCGGTTTAAAATCCGAATGGTGTTTATGGTTCTACCAAATGCAGGCGGTTCTATGAAAATGCACCAAATGCACTGAAAGACTAATTGTCGAAAATGTCGATAAAATAATTGAAATCTCCAAGTCTGACCGTCATGTAATAATGTTGAAATATGTTTAACAGAATCCAGAAGACGATGGAAAATTCCTACATCGGATATTGCTAACATACCGCGTCTCATAGATGTCTGGTTTCCTGATAAAGAACATCTGAGTGCCCACATGGCGTAAATAAATGCGCTAGATGAGTTCCAATTAAATTTACTTATGCACAACTGATAAGGACCACACATAGTATTTTATTGATTAAATTTTAAGTAAATATAGTTTAAGTGCATCCACGTTGTTATCTTCAACAGATGTGGTTTCTTAAACTCATTTTGATGAAAATAAAATCAGTTTTTAAATGGGTACAAATTTGTTATTATTCGCGCGTGCTAACATGGGATATGAAAACTTCTTGATTGATGGTAATTTACTGTTAAACTTTATGACGATCTGTCAGTTACGGTGAATTTTTAAAGGATATATATTCCTTTCCAGGTCAGTAGCATACATGTCATATCGCATGTTCAGAGATGTGCTCTATTAATCCAACATCACTATGAATGCTAGAAATTGGAGCATTCATGTAAATAGCGAGCCGTATGTACTTAAGTACACACACACATGCGTCGCTCAGTTGCATTCCTAACTGTTTGCTGCTATTGTCATTTTCTTCACACATTCCTTTTCAACCGGCAAAATCTCGATGTGCAGCAAAAAGGAATGTGCGAAAAGTTCAATATTTTAGTCTAGTTTTGGTCGTGAATGCGTGCGCAGCTTTGTCCTCCGTGGTCTTAGACAAAAAAAAACAAAAACAAGTGAACAAAAAATAAGTGACAATAAACAACAAAAAAAACAAAACAATTCTCTTTTTTTTAACCAACACAAAAACTAGAACATTAAACATTTTGGTCCGTAACGAGCCGGATTGTGTGGTTAAAGTGTACAAAAACAAAAATTGTGAAAAGTGATAAATGTGACAAAAAAAAATGGATTAAAAACTACTTGTTGGAAAATTTTGTGAGTGACTCAAAAAAAAATTGACAAATTTCAAATTAAAAATTACAAATTAAAAAATCACATTAAAAATTCCAAATTGACAAATTTCAAATTAAAAATTACAAATTAAAAAATCACATTAAAAATTTCAAATTAACAAATTTCAAATAAAATTTCCAAATTGAACAGTGGTCAAAAAGACAAAAAGAAAAAAGTGCGAATAATTACCAAATTGAGATTTAATAATTTTAGACGAAATTGCTGAATAATCTGTGTTTTCACCAATAACCTTTGTGTGTGCTTAAAGTTGCCTACATTTTAATCTACCTATATGTGACAATTGGTTAACTAAAAATTTAAAAGAACAAAAATTGGCTAATTAAAAAATACATTAAAAACATTTAAATTCATCTAACTTTTTATAAGTGTTAAAACTTGCGTAAAATTAATCTACGAACACAAATTGGCTAATTGAAAAATTCAAAAAAAGCTAAAAAAGGTGGATTAAAAGTGTTATTAAAAAAAAAAAAAAAAAAAACCAGACCACTAAAAGAATCAAAAAAATTGTTAAACATTTCCTATTTACAAAAAACAAAAAAGCATTCTTGATTGTGACAAAACTACAAAGGTTAACAAAAAGACATCTGGTATAGTTGAAACATTTAATACAAAACCAAAACTTTATCACCGTTATAACGGTTAATAAAAAGACATCTGAAAACTCTGAGAAGTGGTACAGTCGACACTTTTAATTTCATACAAACTATTAAACCTTGAAAAGCAAAACTTCAGCACCGTTATAACGGTCAACCAACAACAAGCAAAGACCCAAGAGGAGGAGACAACTCAACAACAACAAGCAACGACCCAAGAAAAGGAGACA